>WNWK01026038.1:0-27860 GCA_009830355.1 Cherax destructor
ATTTCCTACCTTCACATCTTCTCTGTTAACCTTCCTTATCTTCCTTCTTCCTGAATTGTGAACCACTTGCCACTTAAAGCGGCTGCCACTTTCACTGTTGGTAACCATTTCCTCCTTACCAGCTCCAACCATCTCACACTCACTCCCACACCCATCTAGGCGAAGCTTCAGCCTCCTATTTTCCTCCTGAAGAAGTAGAACCTCCTTCTTCAACACTTCAACCTGAGATTCTAAAACACTGCAGTGAGCCATGTGCTCGGTATCACCCCACGCTAATTCCCAGACAGCTTAGGACAGGTATGACCACACGTGACCACTGTATAAATGGAAAACAGGAATAAATAAAGGGGATGTAAATAGCATGCTAAAAATATATAGTATTGACAGGACTCGCAGCAATGGCTTTAAGGAGGATAAATTGAGATTCAGGAAGGATATAGGAAAGCATTGGTTTGGTAATAGAGTTGTCGATGAGTGGAACAAACTTCCGAGTACAGTTATAGAGGCTAAAACGTTGTGTAGTTTTAAAAATAGGCTAGATAAATATATGAGTGGGTGCGGGTGGGTGTGAGTTGTACCTGACTAGTTTGTGCTACTAGGTCAGATGCCGTGCTCCTTCCTTAAGTGAATGTAACCTGACCTGGATGGGTCGGGGCATTGGCTTAAGCTGGTGGGAGAATTGGACCTGCCTCGCATGGGCCAGTAGGCCTGCAGCAGTGTTCCTTCTTTATTATGTTCCTATAAACATTATCTACTTTCACTAGTGGATTTGCTGTGTTTTTATCAAGATTGATAAACTGAACACATCGTCTCCAGGCTGAGTGACTGATCACCTCAAACTCCTCCTCATCCTCCACCGTTCTTCTTGGTACTGGTCTGAAGAAACCACTGGCGGGCGAAACGTTTCCAGAATAAAGATACCCAAATATTGCACGTGTCTCATTTATCAACTTGACTTTTTCTAAACTATACAACAGTGCATAAATGTTTAAAATAAAACTATTATAGTTCCTGGCTTCATGTCAAGAAGGATAAAGACACAACTACAGTATAATGCGATTCTTTATTGACAATAAAAGATCGCATTATATTGCACTTGTGTCTTCCCCAGTGTCGGTATTTCATGCCATTTTTCTCCCTCGGGTCAAGAACTTTAAGTAGCAGACGTCTGGAAATCGCTGGAAATACTGTTCGATTTTGGTCTGTTTGTTGCGGAATGGAAATGAATGAGCCAGAAAACTCATAAACGATACCAAAGTTAATCCCCATTAAAGAAAAGCTTCTTACGAAGGTAAGTTAAGCTGACTTAGCAATAAGGAGGAGAATCAGGGATGGATATGATTGAGGTATACAATTAAAAAAAAACCGGAATGCAAAAGATATAAAGTTCTGAAAATATCTTACCAATACTTGACTCAGCAACGAATATAAGTTAAATAAGTTTACGTAAATAAAAAAATACATGCAACACCAGAACATTTCGCTCCCATAAGGGATGTTTCCTAATACCATGTTCGAGTGTTACGCGTGTCATTACCTACGTACCGTCGGTAAACATATACCAGAATAAGTAGACAAACTGGCAAGTAGCGTCACTGAAATAAGCACTTTAGGTTCTTTCAGAAATGGGTAATGGTGAATGTACAAACGATAGGTACAAAGAATGCAACATAAATGACCCAGTAAACAGTCACAGGTAAAAATGGCGGAATCAAAATGGATCAGGTAAAATGTTAGACGTAAAAATCGTGGCACCAGTGAAGAGTATATTGTTTGCATATGGTTAAGTTAGGTTAAGTTGCGTTAAACTAGATATGTATGTTGGCTAAGTTAGACTATGTTTAATTATTTTAAATTAGGCGTACATGATTGTTAGGTTAACTTAGGTTTGGATGATGGTTAGGTTAAATTAAGTAAGGTATATATAAAGGCTAGGATCAATTAAATATGCTTGTTAGAGCAGATGAGCCATTTATTCCTACGTTTTACTTGTGCGTTTAATTCTCTCAGTTTACCTGTGACATTTTTAATGTGCCTTTTTACTTTGCGACCCAAGATATAAATTAGACACATATGCGGGCAGGATTGACTTGCTTCTCTATCAAATGTTGTTATAAATTATTTTAATTTTTTAAGTCTTTTTTGTGACGTTAATTCTTGTCTGAACTGACCTGGACAGTTTGTATTCATTTATAAAACTAATCTGTTCAGTTACAGCTTCTAGTGTGCTAGTTTGTGTTAACAGCTCTTCTTATGCAGCTTTTGATAATCTGATTTTGACTTCATTGGTGTCATTTAGACTATAATCTCGGTAAATTAACGTAGAGGGTAATCAAAAGATATTAAGTATTACAAAAAAGTCTTTATTAAAACGCAATACAAAGCACACACATATTCTTATATTTTGTAAACAGTGTATGTCAGGACACGCCCATACACCATAACATTTGGCATTCACTGAGTTCAAGAAAATAATAATTATTACATTAGAAGAACCCAGTTTTAACATATCACTTAAACCTAGTGACATATCACAGCTTTATAATTGACGTTGGAGTGTAAGGCACTTGATCCCTTATAAAAACTAATTTCTTGTTGCCAAAGGCATTCTAGAATGCAAGCTTCTCTTGAGAATTACGGATAGCTGCACTAGTTAGATAATTTGCTTAATTTACAAGTAATAACAATGGAATGTATATAATAAGAGAAAGCAAAAAGCAATAGATGAATGAAGGACTTGGGTGATAGAGAAGGAATGGGAGAATTCACTTTACAGTATCATAAAGTGGAAGTTAAAATATAAGAAAGACTAAAAAACAATGAGCTTCCAAGGGGTATGAAGCCCCATGAAAACTATAGCACATTAGTAACTTAATAGTTTACATGACTGGACTATTCGATGAGAATGTTACTGTTATTTTTGAGCAATGGATTACGCCCGGCAGGGTTCTGAGGGTGTCTGTTCATCATTTCCTGGTTGACAAGAAGTTGATGCAGATATTCAGGGTTCATTAGTGGATCTTGGGGTAAATTCGGGTGCCGGTTCCTCAGGGTATCCGTCTGGTTGTTTGGCGGCATCTTATCCTTGCCATCTGGGATTTTTCCGGGTGGGGATTGCTGAATCTGCTTGGTGAACAGAGCAGGATCCGACAGCCGTGTCATCAGCTCATAGAACCTGGCATGGCTCAGGTGTCCCCTCACGCGGTACAGGAGATAAATGTCACCGATCTTGCAGTTCTTTGCCACTGCATGAACGACCCCTCGGACTTTACCGCTGACGTGGACAGGCTTTGCAGTGCGAAGAAGGTAAACTTGCATGCAGGGGAGCCACATTAACCCAAGGAATACAATGTAGCAACAGGTGACGAAGGTCAGCAAGATCAACCACAACCACACGATCAGAAACACCTTCTCATACAGCTCCATGATTGTGAGGTGACAACCAAACTTTTCTATACGTTTGTTTACTAGTTGATTTTCATTAGAAAGCTCGCAAGAGGCAAATGGAGGGAATGTTTGTGACATGTAATCTGTGAACTTCTGAGGATCTCTGTTAAATGGATATGACTTAAATCCGTACTGAATAAATCGTCCCTGGAGTATGAAATTCAAAAACAGCATACCAAAAATATCAATAATTAATGCTAGGACATTGACAGTAAGATATTTCCAGTAGAGTCCATCGTGGGTCTTGATATTAAAAGTGATGTATCTAGCGGCTCTCTCCACCAGGTCTCTCTCTACGTGGTCATACGCGTGAGCGTTGGCGGCAAGGTCTTCCAAAAGTTTCTTGCATCTTGCGTTGTCGAAGTTCTTGGAGACCTTACGTGGGATGTAATACACTCCAGCTAGGACGAGGAGTGACCAAGATATCCAGCGGTAGAAGAGTAAGTATCTCTTGGAACCATTATCTTCGATGTAAGGGTATGAGAGACAAATGTTGATGTAGTCGAGGCGGACCTGAGTCTCTGCGTTGAAGTGCGACACGCACGTGATGACGTCACGGTAATACCTGGCGAATAAATAAAATTTATAGCAAAGATGAAGTAAAATTTAAACATACAGGTCTTTCATGGTGCCTTTTTATTTTTTAGAAATGAGTGATTCACATTGATATCCAACAAATTCTTATTCAACTGATTATAACACTTTATGCCATACGAATAATCCCATTAAATGCATCATTTGAGGTTTAACAAATAAAATATATGCTTATAAAATAAAATTAATATATCAGCATTGCTTGAAGCATATGACTCAGAAACACATGACACTAGACGTGGCAGTTTCAGCATCTAACAACTGTTAAAAAAGATAGTTGATAAACACAAGATAAATAATGCCGATAAATACATAAGAGACATATACAACGAGGCCTGGTCTCAGACCGGGCCGCGGGGGCGTTGACCCCCGAAACCCTCTCCAGGTAAACGTTAGCTATTATAGAAACGTCGCATACACAGATAACCAGCACATAGGAAAGATAAAAGCTCATGACGACGTTTTGGTCCGTCTTGGACCATTCAAAAGTCAAACGGTTGTACATGTATATGGTCCAAGTCGGACCGAAACGTCGTCGTTAGCTTTTCTCTCCTACGTGCTGGTTATTTATGTATTATTCCAGTCACGGTATTGTGCCTTTCTGTTCTTCAAAAACGTCGCATATGTTTCTCTTTCATAAAAAAAAAAGCTTGAAACGCCATTAATGTTTTAGAAAAGTACAGAAGCATATAATGAGAGCAGAATTAATCTTTTTTTTCAGTATATTTTGTCCAGTGTATTACTGAATATTCTAAACTACGGATAATGACGTTATACCAACTAGTTGATGCACTCGGAATCACGAGTCCATCAACTATCATACCAAGGTAACACTACCTGGGTATATATAATCAAAAAATCTTTTTGAAAACGCGACGTAGCCCAGAAAGATTAACCTAAAATAATAAAGAAAAGCTAAATTAAACGTAATCCGAAAATCTTGGACTGATACATGAGTTTATCCAGGAACACCAGAGCACAATAGTAGGAAGGGGTTTCATAATATTAACCCCAAAAAAATTGAAGAGCGGTGAAGGATGAAGCATCAGAGTGTGGCTGGTGAGTCTGGCACAAACAAGGTGAAACAGCGGGTGCAGACTGTAGGGTAAAGACACGTGTTCAACAATCAGGACAGTTTATTAGGGAAACGTTTTGCCATATAGGGTGCTTTGTTATCTCCCAAGTGGATTGACACAATCCCTAGTGGACAACATGTTTCTCGTGCCATTAATGAGTTGACCTATGTCAATAGTGAGTTGATCCGTGTCTCTTTGGAAAACATCCTTACTGGTCTCTCGGTGCTAGTGACCCGACGTGTTTAGGATATCTTCCCGAGTTATGTACAGCTGTACCTTTAAAATTAGGCAGAGCTGGAGGAAGTTTAGAAAGAAATGCGGCTTCATAGAGGAGAACAAGAGAATTCTTACCCTGTGCAAGGAAATGTCAACCAACCGCAACGAATAAATATATTGGTCTGTAAGCATGGATTGAACCCAAGAACCTTGAAGAAACTGCTGTCTAGAAAAGTAATTCCTTCACTGCATTGTCGGACGAATGTGATTCATCCATGGAGGACATAACGAAGGCCACTAAGGAAGAAAACAAAAATTCCTGTACTTTGTAATTTTCATATTAAATTTGTGGACGCAGCTCTATTTTTTTTTTTTGTAACAAGGATAGGAACATGAGGCAACACATATTTAACGTTTTGGATACTTGATTGTTAGCTCCGTTTCGCTAGCCAGGAGCTCTGTGAAGCAGATTAGGGGACGTCATGACTGGTAATGTAGGCAACCCTAGTATCCGTCTCAACACGGGAGGAAACGATGTTGGGAAATATAGGAGAGAGAGAGAACTTTCTTACCACACATCTGGCAATAGATGTAATTAGGATGAAGAGAGGGACTCGTCATATATGGCAGCAGTGTCTTATTCATCGACTGGTATTATTTTTTGTAGCTTGATAAGCACCGCAGGGATATTGCAGTGTTATTTATCGATAACTAGGTACACTTCGGCAGAAATAACATGTATGACTAAGATAGGGGTGTTGGCAATGGTTAATTTAGTAGAGGGTGGTGTAGTTCCTGCCGTGTTTTAGGCTTTAACTGAGGCAAGTTAGATAAATGGGCGTTTTGGGTAAATTTGAGATTGGAGAACAATAGATTTTAAAAATAACAGCTAGTAAAATAGTTAAGTAAAACGGGCAGATCTAGGGGTATGATGCAAGGAAAACACATTCAGAAACATTAGGAAATTGTAAAAAAAAAAAAGTGGAAAGAAAAAGATAAAGTGAGTAAGAATACATAAGAAAAACTTTCTCAACCCGGACAAAAACAGTCGAAGGACGTGGAATGAGATAAACGAAACAAGTAATTAATTACAAGTACAAGAAACGTCGATATTACTGCAATAACAGAAACATGATTTAATTCGAAGTATAAATAAATACCTGCAGAATGTCACGTACAAGAAATTATTCCACATTGATGGACACATGACAAGAGGTGGAGTAGAGACGTATGCTAGAGAGAAAAAAAAATGATGCTTGTACAAAATTCTGAAATTACTGACACTGACTGTTTGGAAGCGACCCTAAGAGAGTTCTTAAGGTTGTTGAGGTTTCCCGATACAATATTGTAGTTATTTTATGGGATTTTTAATTTTAACCAAATTGACTGAAATTCATTGATTGGGAATGCATAGCACAGCACCTTCATTAGAAGTAGTTCAAGATTGATTACCGAACAGTTTGAAACCGAATCAACCAGAGTAAATAACTTTCTTGACCTGGTTTTGACAAAACAGTGAGGATCTCCTAGTAAAAAAATCTAGAAATAACGGAAGAGTTTGCCACAAGTACGTAAATACAAATCAATTATCTTTAATATTAACTTCGTAAGTTTGAGAAGAATAGTCCATTAAATGTCCAATTATATAATGGACTTAGGGAACGCCTATCTAGCATTAACTAGAATAACCTAACTGGTGATACTATCGACGAAGATCTTATAAATATTGCCCAGAACTATCAAGATTCTCCTAAACAGTGTACAATCTGCCCAAAAAACATATTTCCCCACCGAGAAATTAAATCACCTAAAAATGATCCACGAGTTCATAGATAGACGGGAATAGACAAGCTCATCAAAAAATAAAAAAAAGTGAGAGGGTCACCTTATGGATTAATATGTTCATATTAAAAGGGAAATAAAAAAAAGAGAGAGAGAAAAATTAAAGAATTCATTCAAATAAGCAGAATAAACATGAGGGAGGGAAAATGTGACCACCTACAACTAGATCTATGTACCTATTATTGTAAGCTGATCCTCTCTTTAATGTTAATGATAGCTAAAATATTACAAGGACCCCAATGTAAATAAGTCACTTTGTCTGACCTTTTTGGGGGGTTATTCTAGATAATTAACACATGTTACTTTAACATGATAATATGTGTAAGTGTATTTATGTGTACCTGTACCTGAATAATCTTCCAAGACAAGGTGTTGTGACGGACATGTATCATACATTCATGGTATAACGTACCGATAAGTTGATATTCATTAACTTATCGGTAATGGACGACTTGAAAAAGGCCACTGCGAGGGAGAAACATTTTCAGTAAATGATCTCAATACGCTGCTCATTTTCGACTTATTATTAATAAGCATATACTGTGATCTCTATTATTTCCTGTCAATCTTCAGACAAGAATACAAGTGATATCCCAGCCACTGATAATTATAGAGGGTCTAGAAAAAGGAATTGTAAATAATCTCACGGTCACTAGAGACACGATCGTAACGTCTCTCAAATGAAGACTCCCAGATGCTGGACATGCGTCTTCCTCGTTATTAAGGGTTACGGGTATCAAACAAGCACAAGGCCTCCGATAATCTCCTTTCCACCACTTTTTGGTGATTAAAAAAAAAACATGAAATTAAATGTAATTTTCATTTAGAGTGACTAAGGACCAGTTACCTAAATATTTCCGGTACACAAGTTCTAAGTGATTACATCATCTTGTATCTTATAACTTGTCGGTATGATATACCTTAGTAATAATGTTGGTAGAATTACCGACAATATGTTAGGTAAAAAGGACACATGTGCAACTAATGGGACATTTTCTTGTGACAACGTTTCGCTCTCCATGAGCTTTGTCAAGCCATTACGAACACTACAGAAACAGACATATCTATATATACCCTGTATTGTTTAAAACAGCTTGACAAAGCCCCCCCCCCCCCTTGGAGAGCGAAACGTTGCATCAGTATCCTTTTTACCTAACATCACATACCTTTGTATATAAAAAAAACTATCTGGAGCTTAGCGAGTCTCTGACTTGCCTCTCCGTCATATCACTACGAGTGGGTGTCGTGCTGGACATGTGGAAGACTGCTAATGTCATTCCTGTGTTCAGATCAGGAGATAAAGTCTGCCATCAAAGTAACACCCAATAAGCCTGAGTTGAACAACAGGCAAATTATTAGAATCAATAACAGAGGATACAGTAAGAAGGCATCTTGATGCTCATAATTTGACTGACGAGTCTTAACACTAGTTCCCTTTCTGACAAGTTTATTGACATTCAGTAAATCATTACACTGTAAGTCTCTTTTATCACTGTCTGAATTTTATACGGTTTTTTCTCCATTAATGACCTTGACGAGGGAATAATAGGAGACAAAAAAAATGCAGGATGAATAACAGAATAATAGATTCGCAGGTACTACTGAACTTCAGGAAGACTTAGACATGCTAATGTCTTCGTCCGAAAAATGGCAGACACAGTTTAATGTGGATAAGTGCAAAATCCTAATCCATGGGAATGAAAATAACCCCTCACACCTGTAAACTAGGTAATGTAGAATTTGATCATAATGTGAAGATGACCTGGGAGTCATGGTAAGCAGTAATCTGAAGTCAAGACAGCAGTGCCTAAACGTGCGTAAGAAAGTTAACAGACTACTATTTAATCAAGATGTATAGCTAGTAGGAGTCCAAAGGCTACTTTATAGCTCTATACATCCTTAGTAAGGCCTCACTTAGCTTATTCTGGTCAGTTCTAGTCTTCACACTGCAGAATGAATATAAATGAATTGTAGAACATATATTGAAAGATGATAAAGTTAATCCATTGAATAAGGAGAAATGTAGACTGTAAGGAGATATAAGTGACGTCTAGAAGTAGAAAACAAGTTTAAACAAATGACATATAAATAGGATGTTAAAAATATGCAACCATGCTAAGCAGGTCCAACACCTCAGATAATTTTTAAAATAAGACAAATCTACTAGTAAGAAAGTTGGCCCTGCTTCCCCATTATTACGTTCTTATAAGATATATGAAAAGACTGGTTTGTCTCCGGGATCCTAGATGAATGGAGGAAACTCCCAAGTACAAGAACACAAGAATGAAATATAATCATGAAAATTGTATATGATAGTGACAAGTGGTTAAGTAAGCCACGTGTTTAACATACTTCTGCTGTCTCCGTGTTGACCTCTGTGTTTGACTGAAAACCCCTACTGTGTACGAGAAACATTTCGACAGTAAAGAATAAATGAGCGCTACAGTAGGTTTACTTTCCCATGTTGGGCAGGTCAAACTCACACCCACTCATAAGAACATAAGGAGCACTGCAGCAGGCGTACTGGCCGAAGCTATGTAGGTCCTGACTGGCCCAAGCCAGATAGGTCTAACTCACACCCACTCATGTTTATTTGTCTGACTTATTTTTAAAACTACACAACGTTTTAGCTTCAATTATATTACTCGGGAGTTTGTTCCACTCATTCACAACTCTATTACCAAACCAGTGCTTTCCTATATCGTTTCTAAATCTATTTTTTTAAAACTTGAGCCCTGGTCACAGACCGGGCCGCGGGGGCGTTGACCCCCGAAACCCTCTCCAGGTATACCTGTCCAACCTACGGTGAAAGCCAGCCAAGGTTCCCGCTTCATTGACACTACCTGAAAGTTTGTTCCTCATCTACAACTCTTTTGTAGCTTTAAAAACAGTTGAAGACTTACCAGGAGTACCACACCGTGAGGAAGCCACCCAGCAGGAGACAGAAGGTCCAGCGATAGTGCATCCTCAGGACGAGGCCGTCGCAGGTGGCAGCACATATCTGGTTGGCTCTTGTTTTGATAACGTTTAAGATACTGCCTATGATGGCGCGAATGTCCACACTGGCTGGCATCCTCGCTCCTGTGGAAAGATGGAGAGAATCAATAAGGAGAACCCAGTGTTGAAACTCGTATAAAATACCGACAAGTTTATGATTAAGACACAAGTGAAACAGTTGGGTATCTTAACTGTTGAAACGTTTCGCCTACTGTGTAGGCGAAACGTTTCAACAATATACACAACTATTGTACTTGTGTCTCATTTTTCAACTTGTAGGTTTTCTAAACCAATGAAATCATCCTTCTTAACTGGATGTGACTTGCAACTGACTGGCTTTGGCAGGTAGCTTAGGCCGGTAGGTGACTTGGACCTTCCTAGCATGGGCCAGCAGGCCTGCTGCAGTGCTCCTTCCTTCTTATGCCAGACACAGCAACATCGTGGGATCTTGATACAGGGAATTAATTCTTCAACGCTTGCCTAACCTAGTCATGACCTACTTACACTAGTGGATTTTTCCAATGGTGACTCCGCCTCCTGCTGCTACTTCAACTCACCTGACTCAGTATATAAGCCACTTCTCCACGCATATGTACTTTTCTCAAGACTGATGGACCGATCACATCGACTCCAGGCTGAGGGACTGATTACCTCAGCTCATCCTCATCTTCCACTGTTCTGTGTACTGGACTGAAGAAGCCACTGGCTTGCAATAAAGATTCCCAAGTATTTTATTCTTCAACTTGTCGGTTTTCTAAACCATTTAAATCAAACACCGCAGTAGGCCTACTGGCCCAGCTAGGCAGGTCATGCACCACTCTTGTACCGTTTACTGAATTCTCAAAGTTACTCAAAGTACTCACAAGAACATAAGACTGGAGGAGCACTGCAGTAGGCCCACCGGCCCATGTTAGGCAGGTCTAAATCACACCCACCCACACGCACTGGCGTACCTCTCCATCCTGGTTTTATAACTATTCAAAGTTCTCGCTTTAGTGACTGAGAGTTTGTTCCACTCGTCGACAATGAGCCTAAATGGGGCTACTTAGTATTTTTTTTTTAATCTTTTAAGCTCTACCTCGAGTCCAATTACTTCCCTAAAGAAAAATATTTATTGTAATAATATTGGTAGAATTATCGACAATATATTAGGTAAAAGGACACAAGGGCATCTAATGTGACATTTTATTGAGCTTTGTCAAGCCGAAAATATTGATAATAAGTCCAATAAATCCACGACACACAACAGCCGTTTCATGTACCATAGCCAAGATTTCTTTTTTTTTTTTTTTACCTTGACGAGGAGTTTAAAAGTTTCTAACGGGCAGCGTGCACAGCTTCAAGGTCAAAGTATAGAAACTGGAAAGACGAGTGACCACCCTCGCCGATGACGTCCCCCTGAGCAGAATGCGAGATTCGTCGCCAGTGTTGGAAATGATGTGGTAAGTTTGTCCAGGTCCCAGACCAACGTTCACTGGTGCGAGTATTTCTAACACCTCGCAGCAACAAGTCCCTGCACGCTGATTAAGATTATTTGTCGTTTAAGTGGTATCTACGAGAGGTGGAAAAAATACACGCCAAGTGCAGTATAATGCCATCCTTGGTTGACAGCGTTTCTCCCACACGGTGGGCGAAATCAAGGTCTGTAAACGGTATGGAGATGCCCACAAACTGTGGAAAATGACACTTGTGTACAGTTCAGGAAACGTTTAGCCACTCGTAGCGAAACGTCGCCTTTAATAAATGTCCTGGACTGTACACGGGTGTCCTTTATCAAGGTCTGTTTGTGACTTGATAAAACCCACTGCGTGGGCGAAACGTTGTCAGTAAAGGATCGCACTGTACTGCAGGTGTCTCTCTTTTCCACCTCGTCGGCATTTTATACAATTTGTCTCCATCTACAAGAAGCAGCCACGAGACTACATTGCTTACCAGTATACCAGGACATTTTAGTTAAATGGTTCAGAGAACGAAGAAGTTGATTAATTAGACACATGTGCAACACTTGGGTATCTTTACTGAGGGAACGTTGGGCCACACAGTGGCTTCATCAGTCCTATACACAGAACAATGGTGAAGATCAGGAGATTGAGGTAATCAGTCCCTGGAACACCGCCGTAACCCTACTGGTCAGCGATAGGCAAGTCCTACTCACACTCACTCATGCACCTGTCTAACTTATTTTTAAGCTACCCAAGATACTCCCTTCAATAATGTTACTTGGAAGTTTGTTCCGCTCATCCACAACTCTATTGACAAACCAGTGTTGTCTTATATCCTGCGTTATATACACTTCGGATAGCCCTTGACGGAGTTTCGCAAGAGTCGCAAGAAATAAAAGAGAAACTGGAAGCCTACCACAGGAATATCAGTGATTTCACCGACGTTCACAAGTCTCCGATCAGTCAGGATAGTCACCGATATTCCTCTGCTGGAGAAAGTTTCTCCCATATATAAATCTGGTAAAATCATGGGCAGGTACTAACCTGGTAGAAAACAAACTAACCTGACCTAAAAACAAACGTAAATTACGTTGGATAACTTGTATATTATAGTCACCAAGAATGCCACCTGGATTTCTCAAGACACATTTCCTTTGAACTCGCAGCATGGAAAAAAAATATGACTTTGAGGAAAAGAAATCGGAAAGCACTGGTTTGGTAATGTATTCACAAAATAATCTATCCACTCACACTTCAAAAATAAATATAATAAAAAATGTGTGTGGTGAGCGGCCGTCACTTGGTACATCACATGCGTCATGAGTATAAAATCAACCACAAACCACAATACAAATCCACCGCAGTTTCCACACATCGCAAAAATATCAAACCGATTTCGCTACTGCTTTTACTAAAGTAATATAGCATACCAATACAATTACCAAGCTACTGGCACGTTACCACTGAAACAGTTCAATAATATCTACATACATACACGCTTTCAGATCTATTGCTGGTATGCAGCAGCACATGGCACGAGGATTCTATTTATACAAGTATTAATTAACACGGCAGCACTAACCTGTTATCACTGGGCAAGTGTGCGAGCACCATGTAGTTCAGGTAACGCAATGGACACTTCGCTCACTGAATAGCTGTTGTTGTGGAGGGATGAGCACACACGCTCAGGTCCCAGGCAACACTGGCTGACCGGTGGGCCCTGAACATCCTCGAGGACTCTTGGAGAGAGATACCGCACGCCACCACATCATCTTACTCCATCCATCTCATATATATGCATATATATCACTTATACTTAAGTTTTACATGCGTTTATGTATTTCATTCATAAGCATCTCCTTCATAAATATACCCCCCTTATAGGATAACCTTACTACAAGGGCTCCTAATCCACCTACCTACGATTTCTGATGCTGGGATTAAATATGCAATTCTGTCTTTGTTTATTTTCAGCATTTTTATATGTCGTCCATATATACATACAGCATAATATATATATAAAAAAAAAGTGGTCCATCCATTGGTACGTGGTTTTACTAAATCACTGATATTTTTGCTACCTAAACGTACTAATATTAATTTTAGCAGGCTACTTGATTCAGTCAGCAGGTGCATTGTAACCAGCACACCGTTGCCTTCACTTCAGATTTTTACTAACCAGAATTCCTAAATCTGTCTGCACACACGCGCGCGCGCACGCATATACACACACACTCCATGAGCTTTATCATACCTCGTCTTAAAGCTATGTATGGTTCCTGCGTCCACTACTTCTGGCAAGTGACGTAGTGGAGGCAGGAACCATACATAGCTTTAAGATGAGGTATGATAAAGCTCATGGAGCAGGGAGAGAAAGGACCTAGTAGCAATCAGTGAAGAGGCGGGGCCAGGAAATGAGTCTCGACCCCTGCAACCACAAATAGGTGAGTACGCACACACACACACACACACACACACACACACACACACACACACACACACACTAAAACACATGTAAATAAAATATCAAATCTTATTCACTAAACTAACATCAATACTCCATATAAATGTAATATATATATATATATATATATATATATATATATATATATATATATATATATATATATTACTCGTGTACACTATCTCCAGGTTGATGAATTAGACATTTGTGCAACGTCTGGGTGTCTTTATTTTGTAGACGCGTCACTTGGTTGGTAACGCACTCAGCTTACAAAATAAGTGCCCGTGGTTCATTCCCCGGCACGGGTGGAAACTTAAGAACATAAGAAAGAAGGAGCACTGCAGAAACGATGGACATGTTTCTTAACACCTGCAACCCCTGTTCACCTAGCAGTAAGTAGGTACCTGGGTGGAAATAAATGGTATGGTCATACCGACAAGATTTTGAAAAAAAACATTTAAGTACAGTTCAGGACATTTATTGAGGGTAACGTTTCGCCACGAGTGGAGAAACGTTTCCTTCAGTAATGGTCCTGAACTGTACATAAGTATCTTGGAATTAAATGGTATAAAATACCGACACAATGGAAATATAAACACATATACTGCTTATGTATTTATATTTCCACATAAGTATCTTTTTCCACAACAGGTACCTGGGTTTAAGTCGGCTGTTCTGGGTCGCATACCGGGGAGTGGTAGCATACCATATATAAGGTGGTCTTTGTAATGAGATGACACAGAATAACAACTCTTAGACTGGAAAAACTATTTATGTAAAAAAATATAGGGACATCAACGGAAGACTGTGGAAGAGGAGGTAATCAGACCCTCAGCCTTGCATAATTATATAATAAAAGATGATTTAATTAGTCCATTAGTCTAGGTTGCAGGTGGAGATAAATGGTATAAAATACCGACACAATTGAAAAATAAACACATATGCAGTATAATGTGATCTTGTGACTTGATAAAGCCCACTGTGTGGGCGAAACGTTGTCTAGGTTGAAGGTGTTGAGCACCGTAGTCTTGATTAATCTTGATAAATTAGACACATGTACAATACTTGGGTATCTTTAATGAGGAAACGTTTCGCCCCACAGTGGCTTCATCAGTCCACACAGTCACCATTCTCCTTTGTATTGGACTGATGAAGCCAATGTGTGGCGAAACGTTTCCTCAATAAAGATACCCAAGTGTTGCATATGTGTCTAATTTATCAACTTGTCGGTTCTCTGAACCATTCATCTACACTGATTAATCTTGATTCATCATAGTATTAATGACATACATTACCGTCAAGTTAATGAATAAGTGTTGAGCACATCCCATTTATCAGTGATTGAAGCCAGCTCCTTGAGAAGCTTTAGCGTGAGAAGGGCTGGGTTTACTTAACAAAAGAGGAGCACTACAGTATCCCCATGCAGGGAAGGTCATCTCAAATCCAACCTAGTTGTAATGGTTCTGCATATATGCTGCTCTTTTTTCAAGATTGATGGACTAAACACATTGACTCCAGGCCGAGGGACTGATTACCTCAAACTCCTCCTCTCCTTTCAACTTTCTACTTTGTATTGGACTGATGAAGCCACTGTGTGGCGAAACGTTTTCCTCAATAAAGATACCCAAGTGTTGCATATGTGTCTAATTTAACATCGTTTGATCATGTAGATGGTCAGTCTTCCATCCTAAAGAAGAAGCAAATAGCCATAGACGTATGTACAGGAAGGTGAAGCGTAGCCGCTTGGAGATGAGGTCACAGGTGGGCTGGTCTTACTAGTGGAAGTAGGTCATGCTAAACAGTAGGTAGCAAACGAGTTGCTGAAAACATCCCCTGTGACGAGATACCATCGGGTTGAAGGACATAATTGGAAGACAATAGCTCCTTTCTTATGTTCTTATTTTCTCCCAATTATGTCCTTGAATTTGTATTGATAAAGCCACTGGAAGGTGAAACGCCTTCAATAAAGATAACTAGATACTGCACATGTCTAATTCTTAATCTTGTCGGTATTGTATACGATACATGTACAACCCATCGGGTTGCAGTGTCACACTGGTGTTATATTAAGAGTATACAATACCGACAACACTAGGCGAAAATTATGTCTTCAAATTATGTCCTAGAACTTGTATTGATAAAGCCACTACAATAAAGATACCCAGATGTTGCACGTGTCTAAATTTTTATACTCCTTGTGTTGCAGACGCGTCTTGTTCATCTAGTCGTGAAGGGTACGGTGATAACGACAGAATGTGGAAAATGATATTTGTGTACAGTACAGGACATTTATTATTAAAGTCGATGATTAAGACACATGAGCAACGGTTAAGTATATTAAAAATGTTAGTTAATGGTTCACAAAGTTCCATTTTGCACTCCTTAACAACCTTCCAAAAAAAGGTCATCAGGGCCCGGGGATTTATTTTGCTGCAATCGGTCTACCTGTTTGATAACCATATCCCTATTGGTAAGACACACATGTGCAACATTTAGGTATCTTTATTCCGAAACGTTTCGCCTACGTAGTAGGCTTCTTCAGTCGAGTACAGAAGAGTGAGCAGAAGCATCTTGTCGGTACCATTCCTTAGAAGCAGTAGAGATGTAAAGACGATGTCATCAGTCCATCACCCTTGAAGACGTAGTTTTGAGGTGGTCAGTCCCACAGCCTGGAGAAGAGGTTTGTTCCATTGTCTGGACTATGGAGCAAACCTCTTCTTCAGGCTGAGGGACTGACCACCTCAAATATTATTTCTCCAAGACTCACGAAATCGTAATGACACGATTGCCTATGCTAACCTTCCTATGGTGTAGAAATATACCTAGTTGGATGAATCTTATTGAAGCTAGCTGGCTTAGTGGCTTACGCGACGGTCTGGAGTTTTGAGACTCTCTGACCGCGGGTTCGAACCCCACCCGTGGTATGGATTATTTCTCCAAGGTTGTTAGACTAATTACATCTTCCTTTCACTACTACACCTGCTGCCTCTGTATTTCACTGAAGAAGCCTACTGTGTAGGCGAAAAGTTTCAACAGTAAAGATACCTAACCGTTGCATAAGCATCAACTTATCGGTATTTTATACCATTTTCAATATTAATTAAAGCCACTCGTGGCGAAACGTTTTTTTAAATAAATGCCCTGAAGTGTACACACAACTCCAACCCTTCCCATGCCTCGCATGGGCCAGTAGGCCTACTGCAGTGTTCCTTCATGCTTATGTTCTTAAGTTATTAAGAGCATGTCCAAACATGCTCTTAACATAACATAAATTTTCCAGTATTTAAAGGCAAGAAGGAAGCCGAGTTGACCAGGATTGCTCATAATTGACCTTGGTTGGTGACCTGACCTTGTTTGGTGGTACGCGCCCAAGAGAAGCCAAAGGGAATCGGACAAAGACACACCTTAAAGTGACGTCAGTTGTGGAGCGTCAGGTTAAGTCTAAACTGACCTGAGCCCATTAATACGGTATACCCTTACCCCCCTTCCACCCCCATTACCCCCATCGCAGCCCCCGCACCACCCGTGACGTCACGAGTCTTCCCCGAGGGTCATGTGATTACCGATCAGTTTTCTTGACAGAATGATGAATATGACACCTGTTGACACCTGTGCAACATCTGGGTATCTGTACCATCCAGTAGCTTTTTCAATACGATATAGCAGACAATGGAAGAGGAGGTAATGCCTAAGCGTTGCACATGTGTCTTTAGTCATCAAGATTTTGTAGATAAATGGATCAGAGAACCGACAAGCTGATAAATTAGGCACATGTGCAAAACTGTTGCATGGCGAAATGTTTCCTCAATAAAGATACCCATGTGTTGCACATGTGTCTAATTTATCATCAAGATCTTATACATAAAAAACAACATTCCATTATGTCCTTCACCTGTCATCAACACGATGCAGATAAACGATATAAAATACCGACACCACTGAAAAAAAAAATACACACAAATGCAACATAATGCATTATGAAGATTCCCATATGTTGCACAACTCCCTCATTCTTCAACTTGTCGCTTTTCAAAACCACTTATCACACACAT
Source organism: Cherax destructor (assembly GCA_009830355.1). Classification (NCBI taxonomy): domain Eukaryota; kingdom Metazoa; phylum Arthropoda; class Malacostraca; order Decapoda; family Parastacidae; genus Cherax; species Cherax destructor. The sequence continues at coordinate 18,131 of WNWK01026038.1, forward strand.
AATGCATTATGCTGCATCTGTGTTTATTTTTTTTTCATCCCGTCATCAGCACGCTTTTACACGACACTCGCCTGTGCTCTTAGCAAGAGTGTCAGTTCCGACTTGACTCCCTCGCTCTTTTGTGAATGTTTATCGTTAAAAATCAACTAGTTCTGTGTAAAACGAACTTGTGCAGCCACACGCTTCGTTGCACGATCAACACGTTTCGTAAGACGTTTGACTTTAACATGTTTTCTTCTATTAGCTTGTTTAATGATGAGATTATTATCGTTTTCTTGTGGTACACGTCATTCATGTCTTCCCCCATTCTACGCCTTTCCAGAGAGAGAGAGAGAGAGAGAGAGAGAGAGAGAGAGAGAGAGAGAGAGAGAGAGAGTAAATTCAGTTGATGATTAAGACACATGTACAACAGTTGGGTATCTTTATTGTTGAAACGTTTCGCCTGCACAGTAGGCTTCTTCAGTCAGATGCAGAGGCAGCAGGTGCAGTAGTGAAATGAAGGTGATGTGATCATGCTTCGGCTTCATATCGCTCCAGACAATGGAGCTGAACTCTTCTCCAGGCTGAAGGACTGACCACCTTAAATATTATTTCTCCAAGGTTGATGGACTGATTACATCTTCATTTCACTACTACACCTGCCGCCTCTGTATTTGACTGAAGAAGCCCACTGTGTAGGCGAAACTGTTGTACATGTGTCTTAATCATCAACTTGTCGGTATTTAATACCATTTTCAACAGTAAGTTCAGTGCTTGTCTCCTTACGAATGATTCCCGGTACGTAATGTAAACTTCGTCAACTTTGTATGTTTTCCAGACTATTTATATCAATTGTGTAATACGTAATGCATAATGTAAATGAGGTTTTACCAAGGATATATAAAACTGAAGAATAACCTGAGGACTCTTATTATTTATATTTCTTGATTTGAAGCCAAGAATTCTATTCGAAATCAGGTTAACTGAATTATTGGCTTCATTTCAAAAAGTATAAATAAAAGGAGGAGACCTAAAGTTATCCTTGAACTTTTTAGCCTTTGTACTGTTTCAGGCTTAGGGCGGCGGCCATCTTAAGTCTGACCTCATTTTCCAAAATTCTGGGGGTTAAAGTATGACTGATTCCTGACGGGTTCCACACCGAAAAACAAGGGTTGCATGCAGTTGGCTGGCGTCCCTGGTGGAGGCAGGAACTTCAACACCAGGGACACCCCCATGCTCTTCTCAAAGCAACTCAAGTCATGAAGTCAAGATATGCCAATCAGATCACATGTGCGGCCTTAAAGAAGTTTCTACAAGAAGCTCATGAAGAAACAGACCTGACAATAAACATGCTAAGAGGGAAGGAGAAGGTTACCTTGATGAAAGTCTCCTACGTTCACTTTCTGGATGTTCATTTTGAAAGTGCAAACAATTCTCCTCATTTACATAAATGGTATATATTTCTTCACATTATGTCCTTGTATTGTATTGAGAAAGCCACTGGTTGGCAAAACGTTTACAAATAAATATACCCAGATGTTGCACATGTGTCCTCAGTCCTCCCCATGCACATCGAGAGGGCAACTTACAGCTTCATGGGGAAAGCTTACAGACCCTTGAACCTATCTCCTTTGCAACAGATCATCTTAATTACGTGAGGTGGATTCCCACTCACATTCAAGACATGAAGGAGTCACCGAAGCAAATGTGGACAGGTTCAGGTAGGTTCAATAGGATGGGTTCTGGTCCGGGTTTTCTCCATGTGGTGACACGGCATTCAGGGAGGAGAACTTAGTCGTGAGAAACTCTCCAAAACAATTTCCATAATTTCAATCGTTCAGGGTCTCGTACTCCATAAGATCCTGCAGGGAACGGATGGTGATGATTTGGCTCACAAGATCCTCAGTCACTCATCAAATGGTCACTTTATGGTCACTTATGGACCTCCACTAGAACAAAGGCCAAAATCACCAAGAGGATACATGAAACTGATGTATAACCTGAGGGCACCTATTATTTGTACTTTCTGATATGTACTCAAGAATTCATTTAGCTTTCTTGACAATACTTACGCACTGTTGTCTTGACTTTAGATTACTGCTAATCAGAACTTCATTGTGTAGTCTATAGGTATCTTAGTTTATTTTCTCCCAAGAATTCAGCCTTACATTTGTCTACATTAAACTGCATCTGCCATTTCTCCGCTCACAGCATTAACCTATCTAGGTAATTCTGTAGTTGTAGATATCTGTTCATTCTGTTGTTGTTGATATCTGCTCATTTTGTAGTTCTCCCGTGTCCTCATCAGAATCTATCTGAGAGCTTAGGGAAGCTCATCTGTGACTCAGCGGACATAAGAAGCAATTCGAGTGGAGTGCGAGCGTCCACCAGCGACCTGCAGCTGCTGGGTTACCGGAAATCACTTCCCCAAGGTACGTCTCTCTGACCACATGCCAGTGAAGTGAAGCATTTCCAGACGCACCAACACGCTGGGCACAGCTACGATGCACATGAGTAAAAGTGATTGGGTGCGATCTGACTCACCCAACATGGGCCAGCAACTGTGTACCCCATTATAGGTAATAGATATAAAAATGTTATATGAAAATAATAATAATAATAATAATAAATTAGACACACGTGTAACACTAGGATATCATTATTGTGGAAACGATTCGCCATGCAATGACTTCGTCAGTCTAGTACAAGGAAGAATGGTGAAGATCAGAAGGAGTTTGAGATAATCAGTCCCTCAGCCTGGAGTCGATGTAATTAGTCCATCAGTCTTGAAAAGAATACAGCACATGCGCGAAGAAGGTTCTTGAACATGTGTTTAATTTTTCAACTTGTCGGTCTTTTGACACATTTATGTACATTCCTGTCAGACACAGCAACATCTTGGGATCTTGATAAAGGGAATTCTACGATTACCTTACCTCTGGGCATGACCTACTTCTATCTGTGGATTTGTCCAAGGTGACACCGCCTACGACTGCTTCACCTCACCTGTCTGCAGTATATAAGCCCCTTCGCGCACATGTTGTATTCTTTTCAAGAGTGATAGACTGATTACATTCTTCTTTATACTGGACTGATGAAGCCACTTTGTGACGAAACGTTTCCTTAATAAAGGGAGTGGTAATGTCCGAAGATCTCACTTTCAAGGACCACAACAATGCCACTATCACACCTGCATGGAAACTGATGGGATGGATAATGAGAACATTCAAGACAAGAGATGCCAATCCATTGATGATTCTTTTTAAATCACTTGTTCTATCTAGGCTAGAATACTGCTGTACATTAACATCCCCATTCAAGGCAGGTGAAATTGCAGATCTAGAGAATGTACAGAGAACCTTTACTGCACGTATAAGTTCCATCAAACACTTTAACTACTGGGAACGCCTGGAAGCACTTGACTTGTACTCACTGGAGCGCAGGCGAGAGAGATATATCATAATCTACACCTGGAAGATTCTGGAGGGACTGGTCCCTAACCTGCACACAGAAATCACTCCTACGAAAGCAAAAGACTTGGCAGGCGATGTAACATACCCCCAGTGAAAAGTAGGAGCGCCACTGGTACAATAAGAGAAAACACAATAAATGTCCGGGGCCCAAGACTGTTCAACAGCCTCCCACCAGCTATAAGGGGAATTACCAATAGACCCCTTGTTATTTTCAAGAGGGAGCTGGACAGATACCTAAAGTCAGTGCCAGATCAACCTGGCTGTGGTTCGTACGTTGGACTGCGTGCGGCCAGCCGTAATAACCTCGTTGATCAGGCCCTGATCCAGCAGGAGGCCTGGTCATGGACCGGGCCGCGGGGGCGTTGATCCGCGGAATGCCCTCCAGGTAGACTCCAGGTAAGTGTTGCACATGTGTCTAATTTATCAACTTGTCGGTTCTTTGAACCATTTATCTACAATAATAATTTTCATTGTATAATAATAACGGACAAGATACAAATATAAACTCACCGAGAGGTGGCGTATATCTCTCAGTGCATTATTTATAACTGCTGGTGAACAAGTTACGAGGAACCTCAGCGACTGGAACACAATCCTGATACGAGTCTTTGTCAGATGAAGACCCGTCACTGGCTCCTGAAGGAGGATCGGTGATAGGAAAGCACTGGTTCGGCAGTAGAGTTGTAGATGAGTGGAGCAAACTCCCGAGTGACGTTACTGAAGCTAAAACGTTGTGCTGGTTTAAATACAGGTTAGACAAATACATGGGTGGATGTGGGTGGGTGTGAGCTGGATCTGACTGCATTGGGCCAGTAGGTGACTTGGACCTAGGACTGGCCAGTAGACCTGCTGCAGTGCTCTTATGTTCCAGTGTGGTTACTGTGAATATTGTTCCAGACTATGGAACAGAGCTCTTCTCAAAAAAAAAAAAAAATTGAGGACGATGAACTGATTACATCGTCTTTACACATCCATTGCTTCTGCTGCTTCCTCTGTATTCGACGGAAGAAGCCTACTATGTAGGCCTTAAGGGCCATCCTGTATACTGAGGATTCTAGAAACTGCTTATCACTTTTGGCTAGAGTAGATGGCATTTTTCAAACGCTTGTAAATTCGTGAAAAATCAAATTTTAATTAATATTTTGCGGCATGATCATGCTCACATTGTGATTTCTGTCTATCAGCAGGCAGAGCAGTCTAGGTTCTGCTTCCATTGCTTCTCAGCACCTCCAACGAGTCGGTTCTGGAATGCTCTTAGAGGTTCTTGGACAGCGAAGTCCAGGCGGTAACGGATGCACAACATTCCTCCAACATTCCTGCGAGATGGTGGCAGAATATAGATATTGTAAGCAGTATGGTAACCTTATTTAAGAGACCGTCTCGCTTGGAGACCAAACTTGTTCAGGTCCATGGCCTTTAAGGTGTCAAAGTATCGGTATCGATATCGGTGTCAGTGACAAAGTGGTCGAAACCAACCGCTACTATTAAAACATTAATATTACACATACGTGAATGTGAGTTATTAACACACACACACACACACACACCACACACACACACACACACCACACACACACACACACACACATACACACAGGAGCTGAGTCTCGACCCCTGCAACCACAATTAGGTGAGTACATACCTCACAGGGAGGCAACAACGGGTCATGGTGCGTGATGAGGTATCACAGTGGGCACCTGTGACGAGCGGCGTACCGCAGGGGTCAGTCCTAGGACCAGTGTTATTCTTAGTATATGTAAATGACATGACAGATGGGATAGACTCAGAAGTGTCTCTGTTCGCAGATGATGTGAAATTAATGAGGAGAATCACATCGGAGGAGGACCAAGCAGGACTTCAAACAGACCTGGACAAGCTTGACATCTGGTCTAGCAAATGGCTTCTCGAATTCAATCCCACCAAATGCAAAGTCATGAAGATCGGAGAAGGGCAAAGAAGACCGCTGACAGAGTACAAGCTAGGCGGAAAAAGGCTACAAAGCTCGGAAAAGGAGAAAGATCTTGGGGTGAGTATAACGCCAAGCACGTCTCCGGAGGCACACATCAACCAGATAACTGCGGCAGCATATGGGCGACTGGCAAACCTAAGATTAGCGTTCCGTTACCTTAACAAGGACTCGTTTAAGACACTGTACACCGTGTACGTCAGGCCCATACTAGAATATGCAGCACCAGTCTGGAACCCACACCTGGCCAAGCACATAAAGAAACTAAAAGTGCAAAGGTTTGCGACAAGGTTAGTTCCACAACTCAGGGGTCTGTCCTATGAAGAAAGGCTGAGGGAAATAGGACTAACAACACTGGAGGAAAGAAGGGTCAGAGGAGACATGATAACGACATACAAAATACTGCGGGGAATCGACAAGGTAGACAGTGACAGGATGTTCCAGAGAGGGAACACAGAAACAAGGGGACACAACTGGAAGCTGAAGACTCAGATGAGTCAAAGGGATGTTAGGAAGCATTTCTTCAGCCACAGAGTAGTCAGGAAGTGGAATGGACTAGAGAAAGATATAGTGGAGGCAGGAACAATACACAGTTTTAAGACGAGGTATGATAAAGTTCATGGAGCAGGGAGAGCAAATACCCGGTAGCGGGCAGCGCAGAGGCGGGGCCAGGAGCTGAGTCTCGACCCCTGCAACCACAATTAGGTGAGTAATTAGGTGAGTACATACACACACACAGAGTGGTCGGGAAGTGGAATAGTTTGGGAAGCGATGTAGTGGAGGCAGGTTCCATACATAAGAACATAAGAACATAAGAAAGGAGGAACACTGCAGCAGGCCTGTTGGCCCATACTAGGCAGGTCCATCACAATCCGTCCCACTAACAGAATATTTGCTCAACCCAATTTTCAATGCTACCCAAGAAATAAGCTTTGACAATTCTACCCACTCATGCGCGAGTCCCACTCAAATCCAACCCTTCTCACTCATGAATTTATCCAACCTAAATTTGAAACTACCCAAGGTCCTAGCTTCAATAACCCTACTAGGCAGACTGTTCCACTCATCAACTACCCTATTTCCAAACCAATACTTTCCTATATCCTTTCTAAATCTAAACTTATCTAACTTGAATCCATTATTGCGGGTTCTCTCTTGGAGAGATATCCTCAAGACCTTATTTATATCCCTTTGTTAATACCCATTTTCCACTTGTATACCTCGATCATGTCTCCCTCATTCTACGTCTTACAAGTGAATGTAATTTTAGGGTCTTCAATCTTTCTTCGTAAGGAAGATTTCTAATGCTATGTATTAATTTAGTCATTCTACGCTGAATGTTTTCTAACGAATTTATGTCCATTCTGTAATATGGAGACCAGAACTGAGCTGCGTAATCTAGGTGAGGCCTTACTAATGATGTATAAAGCTGTAATATAACCTCTGGACTTCTGTTGCTAACACTTCTTGATATAAATCCCAGTAATCTATTTGCCTTATTACGTACGCTTAGGCATTGCTGTCTTGGTTTAAGGTTGCTGCTTACCATCACCCCCAAGTCCTTCTCGCAATCTGTATGGCTAAGTTCTACGTTATTTAACTTATAAGTGCTTGGGTTATGGACACTCCCGAGCTTCAGAACCTTGCATTTATCTACATTGAACTGCATCTGCCACTTTTCTGACCACGAATTAAGTTTGTCTAAATCTTCCTGAAGTTCTATGACATCTATGTTTGAATCAATTATCCTACCTATCTTCGTGTCGTCGGCGAATTTGCTCATATCACTAGTAATTCCCTCATCAAGGTCATTGATATATATTATAAATAACAATGGGCCTAAGACTGATCCTGTGGAACACCACTTGTTACAAGTCCCCATTCGGATTTAACCCCATTTATGCACACTCTCTGCTTCCTATTGGTGAGCCATGACTCGATCCATGACAGCACTTTTCCCCCAATGCCATGAGCTGCCACTTTCTTTAACAGTCTCTGGTGTGGTACTCTATCAAAAGCCTTACTAAAGTCTAAATAAACAATATCGAATTCTTTATCGTGATCAACAGCCTCAAAAGCTTTACTGAAGAAGGTTAATAAATTAGATAGGCAGGAACGGCCCCTCGTGAATCCATGCTGGGTATCATTAATCAAATTATGGTTATCTAGATGGCTTCTAATAATATCAGCTATAATTGACTCTAGTAATTTGCCTACAATTGAGGTCAGGCTTATTGGGCGGTAGTTTGACGGTAGTGACTTGTCCCCTGCTTTAAAAATAGGAATTACATTAGCCATCTTCCACATATCAGACACTACACCTGTTTGAAGAGATAAATTAAAAATGTTAGATATTGGTTCACAGAGTTCCATTTTGCATTCTTTAAGAACCCTTGCAAAAAGCTCATCAGGACCCGGCGATTTATTTTGTTTCAGTCGGTCCAGCTGTAAATTTAAGAAGAGGTATGATAAAGCTCATGGCGCAGGGAGAGTGACCCAGTGGCGGCCAGTGAAGAGGCGGGGCCAGGAGCTATGAATCGACCCCTGCAACCACAACTAGGTGAGTACAACTAGGTGAGTACACATACATACGGTCAGTGAAGAAGCAGGGCCAGGAGGTGAGTCTCGACCCCTGCAACCACAAATAGGTGAGTACAAATAAGTGAGTACACACACACACACACTGGTTATCCATGATTATGTTTTAAAGCAGAGAGCAATAAAAGATATCATTGCTAACTGCTGGCAAATAGCAAGCCACTTAGGTCAGTCTCCTCCACTAAGCAGTTACTTAGAGATTCTTCAAGAACAAAATGAACTACCAAAGCACAAACTGAGAATGTACCTACCCGCTGGAACAGCGCTTGTTTTATGTTAAGATCAAATCTGTGAAACAAAGCCATTGCAATATATTGTTTAGAAATAACACACCATCCATCCCTTGATAGAAATCAGTGGAATCTTATTACCAAGCTATCTGCTTTGAACATAAGAAGAACATTAGAAAGGAGGAACACTGCAGCAGGCCTGTTGGCCCATACTAGGCAGGTCCTTCACAATCCGTCCCACTAACAGAATATTTGCTCAACCCAATTTTCAATGCTACTAAAGAAATAAGCTTTAATAATTATATTTACTCATGTGCGAGTCCCACTCAAATCCAACCCCTCTCACTCATAAATTTATCCAACCTAAATTTGAAACTACCCAAGGTCCTAGCTTCAATAACCCTACTAGGCAGACTGTTCCACTCATCAACTACCCTATTTCCAAACAAATACTTTCCTATATCCTTTCTAAATCTAAACTTATCTAACTTGAATCCATTATTGCGGGTTTTCTCTTGGAGAGATATCCTCAAGACCTTATTTATATCCCCTTTGTTAATACCCATTTTCCACTTGTATACCTCGATCATGTCTCCCCTCATTCTACGTCTTACAAGTGAATGTAATTTTAGGGTCTTCAATCTTTCTTCAAACGGAAGATTTCTAATGCTATGTATTAATTTAGTCATTCTACGCTGAATGTTTTCTAACGAATTAATGTTCATTCTGTAATATGGAGACCAGAACTGAGCTGCGTAATCTAGGTGAGGCCTTACTAATGATGTATAAAGGTGTAATATAACATAAGAACATAAGAACATAAGAAAGGAGGAACACTGCAGCAGGCCTGTTGGCCCATTCTAGGCAGGTCCTTCACATTCCATCCCACCAACAGAATATTTGTTCAACCTAATTTTCAATGCTACCCAAAAATAAGCTTTGATAATTTTATTTACTCATGTGCAATTCCACTCAAATCCAACCCTTTCACTCATGAATTTATCCAACCTAAATTTAAAACTACCCAAGGTCCTTGCTTCAATAACCCTACTAGGCAGACTGTTCCATTCATCAACTACCCTATTTCCAAACCAATACTTTCCTATATCCTTTCTAAATCTAAACTTATCTAACTTGAATCCATTATTGCGGGTTCTCTCTTGGAGAGATACCCTCAAGACCTTATTTATATCCCCTTTGTTAATACCCATTTTCCACTTGTATACCTCGATCATGTCTCCCCTCATTCTACGTCTTACAAGTGAATGTAATTTAAGGGTCTTCAATCTTTCTTCGTAAGGAAGATTTCTAATGCTATGTATTAATTTAGTCATTCTACGCTGAATGTTTTCTAACGAATTTATGTCCATTCTGTAATATGGAACATAAGAACATAAGAACATAAGAAAGGAGGAACACTGCAGCAGGCCTGTTGGCCCATACTAGGCAGGTCCTTCACAATCCATCCCACTAACAGAATATTT
>WNWK01026039.1:0-27858 GCA_009830355.1 Cherax destructor
TCATAAGAACATAAGAAAGAAGGAACACTGCAGAAGGCCTACTGGCCCATGCGAGGCAGGTCCAAATCTCCAACGGCTTAAGCCAATGCCCCCGACCCAGCCAGGTCAGGTTACATTCACTTAAGGAAGGAGCCCGGCATCTGACCTAGTAGCACAAACTAGTCAGGTCCAACTCACACCCACCCGCACCCACTCATATATTTATCTAGCCTATTTTTAAAACTACACAATGTTTTAGCCTCTATAACTGTACTCGGGAGTTTGTTCCACTCATCGACAACTCTATTACCAAACCAATGCTTTCCTATATCCTTCCTGAATCTGAATTTATCCAACTTAAAGCCATTGCTGCGAGTCCTGTCAATACTAGATATTTTTAGCATGCTATTTACATCACCTTTATTTATTCCTGTTTTCCATTTATACACCTCAATCATATCCCCCCTAATTCTATGCCTTTCTAGAGAGTGCAGATTCAGGGCCCTCAGTCTATCCTCATAGGGAAGATTTCTGATACATGGAATCAACTTAGTCATCTTCCTTTGTACGTTTTCCAGAGCATTTATATCCATTCTGTAATACGGTGACCAAAACTGTGCAGCATAATCTAGATGAGGCCTAACCAAGGATATATAGAGTTGAAGAACAACCTGAGGACTCCTATTATTTATGCTTCTTGATATGAAGCCAAGGATTCTGTTCGCTTTATTGCGAACACTTATGCACTGCTGTCTTGGTTTTAGATTACTGCTAACCAGAACTCCTAAATCCTTTTCGCAATCAGTAGTATTAAGATCTACATTATTTAGTTTATATGTGGCATGGTTATTGTCCTGTCCAATATTTAGAACTTTGCATTTATCTATATTAAACTGCATCTGCCACTTCTCCAACCACTGCATCAATCTATTCAAATCTTCCTGGAGTGCTCTAATGTCCTCATTTGAATGAATTGGACGGCCTATTTTGGTGTCATCGGCAAACTTACTTATGTCGCTATTTATTCTCTCATCTATGTCGTTTATGTAGATTGTGAACAACAAGGGGCCCAATACTGACCCTGTGGAACACCGCTTGTGACACTTCCCCACTCTGATTTCTCCCCATTTATGCAAACTCTCTGCTGCCTATTTGTCAACCACGCCTCTATCCAGGAAAAAATTTCTCCTCCTATTCCGTGTGCCTTAATTTTCCTCAATAGTCTCTGATGTGGGACTCTATCAAAAGCCTTACTGAAGTCCATATACACAACATCATATTCATTACCATGATCTACCTCCTCAAATACCTTAGTGAAAAAAAGTTATTAAATTTGTAAGGCAGGAACGCCCTTTTGTAAAACCGTGCTGAGATTCATTGATTAATTTATGCTTTTCAAGATGGCTACGAATTGCCTCGGCTATTATTGATTCCATAAATTTTCCCACTATGGAGGTTAGGCTTATTGGTCTATAGTTCGAAGCTAAGGACCTGTCTCCAGCGGCAGCGGCAGCGGCAACGACAGTGGCACCCAAGCTCTGTTATTTTCTTCTCCAGCCAGAACCCACCAACGCTTCTATGATGGCCTAACTGCAGAACTGCTGCACTAACGCACCTAGACCCCAGAATGACTCAAGAAAACCAACAGTAAGACCACCTACTCAAAAAATTATCGATCCAAGTGGAGAGTGCCAGCAAACCCAAAACACAGCCCGCTGCCAGACGAGCACCCACAACAAGCTCTGAGCAACTTTAGCTTCTACATCCTATCTACAACATCCCCTGTACTACTATGAGACCTAATAACAGAAGAAGCAGCAATAAGAACAGCAAGAAATCACCAAGATCTCGACTATTTCATTTGCCTACCCAGCAGGACGCCGGTGCATCACCCACCCACCCCACCACCACCCCAGGCAACATGTCAACAAACACAATGGCTGACTCTCCCTCTCCCTCACCCTACTCAACCACCACCCATGACGACGGGACAGCAACAACACCAATCATGACTGAATCTCCCTCAAACAACACTGCCTTCAAAGGTTTGACCCATCTGAATTGATCTCAGGTATGACAAATGATCCTGTCACTCTTAAGTCATACATCACCACCTTAACTGAGGAAAACAGGAATCTTCGTACAACACTATCTAAGCATGAAACAAAGTTAGCCCACCTAGAAAGCAAGATCCTAAGCTTTGAGCAGAAGTTTACATCAGCTGGAATGGCTGATTTTGGAAAGACCCTCCAATCAGTCATAGCCAGCCATACAGACCAAATAACATCCCTAAACACGAAGGTTGAAGATGCTGTCAAGAACTGGAAAACCATGGATACCCAGCTGACCGACTATTTTTCTAACCAAGAAGATAAAAATGAGCAAGATAAGTTATCCAGCGCGGTAATAATTAGCAGTGCACTCTTTCCAAGTGGCATAAACCATACCAACTGCAAAGATGCTGCTCTTCAGACCATAAAAGATCACTTAAATTTAGTAGTACCAGCATCAGAAATAACAGAATCACGTTTACTTGGCACACAAGGTAGAAAAAGAGTGTTATGCTTAGATTTCACACGATAGACAGTAAAACAGATCTTATTAAAACATCAATTAATGCAAAAAAGATCTCTTTGTAAATGAATGCCTCACAAAAAACGTCAGAACCTCCTATACAGAGTAAGAAAGCTTAAACGTGAGAATAATGACAAAATCCACCAGTGCTTCACCCGAGAAGGGAAAATCCTAGTTAAGAAAACAAATGTAGGCCGTGCTTATTATATCACGAATGAAAATGAACTGTCCATATTCCTTCGAGATGCTAATCTTACAGAGACTGAATAATATCAATGACCTAATCCTTAGTCTGCGTTAGTGCAACAGTTGTATTAGTAACTGCAACCGCACAATCTTACATTTCTCCCAAAACTTATTATATATTAATGTAATTAACTTCATTTTGTTCTAATAATCTGCTACCTCACTATATTAAATTTCCCACTAAATATAATTGTACATCCTATTTTACTATATATTTATCTTTTAACGTCTCTGTAACCATTTACTTTTATTTTTTATTTTTAATACAAATCTATCATTACCTTTTCCCAACCCAATCTATTTACAATATTAGTAATTACTTTTTACTTGAAATTTAATTACAACTTTTTCACTATTGTTTTTCTTTTTATATTTTTATTATCAAACAATTACCTCATTGTGTATGTGACTTAGTTTATTTTTTCTTATAAGCTATTACCAAATAAGTGCAATTATTTACTCATACTTTCAAATACCTTTTACCAAAAGCAAATTCCAGTCACTTTATTTACTTAATTGTACTCTTATATTCAAACAACTACCTCATTGTGTATATGACTTACTTTATATTTCCTTTATAAGTAACTACCTGATAAGTGCAATCATTTACTTATATTTTATAAATACTGTTTACCATTAGCCAACTTTAGTCAACTTTCAGTCACTTTATTTGCTTAATTGTATTCATATATTCTAACAACTACCTCATTGTATATGTGACTTACTTAATATTTCCTTTATAAGCAACTACCTGATAAGTGCAATCATTTACTTATATCTTATAAATACCTTTTACCATTAGCCAACTTCAGTCACTTTATTAACTTCAATTTAATCAAAACTACTTTTAATATTAGTCAAATCTATTTTAACTTCTAGTTCAATAGCTCTTTGCATTCATTAACCTCTTATTGCCTTTCATATACTAAAGTTTCAACCAGTGCCACATTGAATCAAAAATTTATTTTTCCATACCAATTTAATACTAGTCATTGAAGTTGTTCTAACCATTCATTAGACAGTTAAATTAGTATATCATTAACATTTTCAAATATCCTATATCACTGTAAAAATTCCTGTAAACACTTGCACATAATTGTGTTAATCCATTAGCAAGTAAGACTTTAATCTAATACCATATCATTAAGTTATCATAATCTATTGTTCCCAAGTCTAGTTATAGAATCACATTAATCCATATGATTACAGGCATTGATCCTGATATCAACCTATTATTAAATGACTTACATGACTCCAACAGCAATTGTAACTATTACACAGCTGATCAAGCAAAGACATTACTCAGAGCCAACAATAACTTAACTATCTTCAATTACAATGTTAGATCGTTGAGCAAACATTATGATGACCTCACAGCACTACTCCAATCCCTACAGTCCAATATGTCAATCATCACACTCACTGAGACCTGGCTAAAGCCTGATACTACAGGTATCTATGCCATCCCAGGTTACACAGCCATTCACAACTGTAGGACAGACCAGCGAGGGGTGGAACAGCAATATATTATACAGATCAACTCGATTGTATCGAGAATTCTTGTACAAGGGATGAACATGGAGAATATATTATAGCTAAATTTAAATCAAAAGACCTGCAAAAACCCCTCACAGTGATAAACATCTACAGATTACCACAGTCAAACATCCGCCACTTTAGTGAAAAACTAGGAAACCTGATAATCGATTCACGCCTTAACAAAGATCATTTGCTGCTCACAGGTGATTTCAACATAAATCTCCTACATGACCAAGACCCGCAGGTAACTGAATTCACAAACACTATGAGCAACTGCTTATTACTACCAACAATATCAAAACCTACAAGAATCTCTGATAATAGTACCTCGTTACTAGACCACATCTGGACTAACACAATATCTCCTCAAAAAACAGGCATAATCACAGAAAACACCACAGACCACTACCCTACCTTTCTCATAACTAACCTAGGCATTCTGCCCCAAGAAATTGCAAAAGTTACCTTCAGACTACATAATGAGTCTGCTGTTAATAATTTTATATCAGCTATGACGAACATTGACTGGCTTAACGAATTGGAAACACACTCAGATATTAATGAATGCATCAAGAACTTTCTTAAAAAAACACATAACCTCTATAACAGACATTGCCCGAAAAAAAATAAACAGATCACAGCTAAGAGACTTAACAATCCCTGGCTAACACCCAGCATCCTTAAATCCATAAATAAGAGGCACCAATATGAAAAACAATATAGAAGGGGTCTAATAACCAGAGAACAATCCAAACGCTACTCATCAATCCTTACTAGCCTGATAAGAAGGTCCAAAAATTGTATTATGAGAACAGACTCCAGACCGTAAAAGGTGATATGAAAAAGACCTGGAAAACCCTATCTACAATTCTAGGAAATAAAAAGATATCCACGAACAATACCATCAAATTATCAAAAACAGACGAACCCCTACTCTCACCAATTGAGACAGCAAACAGACTTAATGTTTTCTTCTCCACCATAGGAAAGAATCTAGCGAGTAGGATCCCAAGCTCGAACACTCGTCCAACAGACTACCTCACCAACACCTACCCAGATACACTATTCCTAGCTCCTACCAACTCAATTGAAGTCTCACACATAATCAACACCCTTAAAAACAAAGCAGGAGACATAAACAGCTTACCACCCTTTATGTACAAAAAGCTACACATGTACTGTCACCAATTATAGCAGCATTATTCAATAAATCCATTGAATCTTCAACCTTCCCATCAATTCTCAAAATAGCTAGGGTCACCCCGATCCACAAAGGAGGTGACCAAACTGACTTGAACAATTACAGACCAATCTCAAATTTACCACTGCTTTCTAAAATCTTCGAAAAATTAATTCATAAACAGATCTATTCCTACCTCGTCTCACACAATGTACTAAACCCCTGTCAATTTGGATTCAGGACCAACAAGAGCACAAACGATGCTATAACACACATGTTAGAGTTAATATACACCGCACTTGAGAAGAAAGAGGTTCCGCTGGGAATCTTCATAGACCTACGCAAAGCATTTGATACAGTCGACCATGATTTATTGCTCACAAAACTAGCGCACTATGGTATTAGGGGGCACCCCCTCAACTACCTAAAGTCGTACCTTAGCAACAGAAGTCAGTACGTGAACACAAATGGAGAGAACTCTTCCACACAACAAATTACAGTCGGTGTCCCTCAAGGTAGTGTCCTGGGGCCACTCCTATTCCTCATTTACATAAATGACCTACCGAATGCATCACAACTACTCAAACCCATTTTGTTTGCAGATGACACAACATATGTCTTCTCTCACCCAAATCCAGTCGTACTAGCCAACACAGTTAATGCCGAATTACAGAAAATATCAACATGGATGATGACAAATAAGCTTACTCTCAATACGGACAAGACCTACTACATTCAGTTTGGAAACAAAGCTACAAATGTTCCACTTAACATAACGCTAAATGGTTCACCCATCACAAGGCTCACAGAGGGAAAATTCCTAGGAATCCACCTTGACAGTAGTCTTAAATTCCAAACACACATACAACAAATTTCCAAGAAAATCTCAAGGACAGTAGGTATATTATCTAAGATACGCTATTATGTGCCTCAACCAGCTCTCATTGCACTATATCATTCTCTTATCTACCCTTATCTCACCTATGGAATCTGTGCATGGGGCTCAACAACATTAAATCACCTTAGACCACTCATAACCCAGCAAAAGGCTGCAGTCAGGATGATAACAAATTCCCACTCTAGACAGCATACTCCACCTATATTCAGAACCTTAAAACTACTCACCATAAAAAATATTCATACCTATTCATGTGCCTTCTACATACATAAAACTCTACATGCTAATATTAACCCTGCGCTCAGAATTCTCCTCAACAACTTTAATAGGTCCCACGAACATGACACAAGACACAGATCACTATTTGACATACCCCGAGTCCATACTAACCAATGTAAAATTCTATGCACATAAAGGGCCCCAAAATCTGGAATTCATTACCAGTAAATATCAAGTTAACCTTGCCGGAAAATCAATTCAAGACTCTTCTCAAAAGTCACCTACTCACCCTATACTAAATACTCATACTGTAACAAACTTCCAAACCCAATATTATTTTACTTAAGAAGATCTCATTTTGATATGTTCATCCTCCTTAACACTTGTTGCAATCTCATATCATCATATTGTCATTTAAAATCTTATAGTATCATCATTTTCTTAATTTGAAATAAAATATATACCTAGATGAAACTCTAAAAACTATTTCTAGTATTGTTATTATACTAGTATAGCATCAACATACTGTAATTTGAAATAAATTCTATAACTAGATTAAACTCAACCAATTTCTCTTGTATTGTCTTTAAATAGTATGTATAACCATTTAATAATTTAAATAATATAGAACTAGAATAAACTCAATCAATTTCTTTAGCATTAAGTACTTAGTGAATAAGTCTCTAGAATAAACTGCCCCTAATGCCATGGCATGCCAGTGGCTCTCCTTGCATTACAGTTTTATAATTGTATTATATTTGTAACTACCAATAACATTGTACACTTGTAACATGCATTGAAATAAAAATTATTATTATTATTATTATTATTATTATTATTATTATTATTACATTTGCAATTTTCCACTTATCTGGCACCATGCCAGTTTGCAGTGATATGTTGAAAAGATTAGCCATAGGTTTGCTAAGCTCCTCTTTACATTCCTTTAGAACCCTTGCATACAGTTCATCCGGGCCTGGGGATTTGTTAGGTTTTAATTTATCTATTTGTCTAAGGACCATGTCACTTGTGACCCTAATCATGCATAGTTTACTATCATCCTGTTCTACATAATTTATTATTTCTGGAATATCGCTGCTATCTTCCTGTGTAAAAACTGAGAGGAAGTAAGTGTTAAAAATTCTACACATTTCCTTATCACTGACGGTGAGCTGACCTGAGTAACTTTTGAGTGGGCCTATCTTGTCCCTAATCTTACTTCTGTATACCTGAAAAAATCCTTTTGGGTTAGTCTTCGATGCTCTTGCAACTTTAACCTCATAGTCTCTTTTTGCTTTTCTTATTCCTTTTTTTATTTCTCTCTTTAACTAAATATATTGATTACTTAATTGCCCCTCTCCTCTTTTGATTCGCCTATATATGCCTCTCTTTTGACCAATGAGATGTTTTAATCTATTGTTCATCCATTTAGGATCATTTTTGTTTGATCTGATTTCCCTATTAGGAACATAAGTTGTCTGAGCAGCTAGAACTATTCTCTGGAAAACGTCATATTGGCAATCACCACCTACCTGACCCACTGTCAGGTCATTCCAGTTCAGCCTACCCGTAATTTTTCAGTCCTACAAAATCAGCTAGGCGGAAGTCAGGGACAGAGACTTGATTGTCATTATTAGGGTAATTCCATGATATATTAAAACTGAGTGATTTGTGATCACTTTCCCCAAGCTCATCATTAACCTCAAGATTATTAACTAGCGATTCCCTGCTGGCAAGAACCAAGTCTAGCAGGTTATTTCCTCTAGTTGGTTCTGTCACCAACTGTTTCAAAAAACAATCCTGAATCGTATCAAGAAAGTCACTTGACTCTAGATTTCCTGTCAAATTGCTCCAGTCAATTTGTCTAAAGTTGAAATCTCCCATTAGCACAACATTTTCATATGTAGATGCCTTACGAATTTCATCCCATAGAAGTTTACTGCACTCCCTATCAAGATTTGGGGGCCTGTAAATCACACCCAAGATAAGTTTTACACGGCCCTCAAGAAGCTGTAACCAAACAGATTCAGTGGCTGACGCTTCTAATTTTATATCTTGTCTAACACAACAATTTAAATTGTCTCTGACGTACATCGCTACTCCACCACCCTTCCTGTTGACCCTATCAGTGTGGAATAATTTATAGCCTTGTATGTGACATTCAGAAGGCAACTCTCTATCTTTCAGATTGAGCCAGGTCTCTGTTATAGCAATAATATCTATGTTTCCTGCACTTGCAATTAATCTTAACTCATCTATCTTATTTCTTAAACTCCTGCTATTAGTATAGTAAACCTTAAGGGAGCTAGTCTCTTGTTTCCCTCTGCTGTCTCCCTTTGTTTGCTGACCTGATCCATTGTATTTATTTGTAACTTTATGATGAATTTCTTTTATACACTTACTGTTTTCAGCCCTAGTGTTGCTAACTGACTGCTTCCCACACACACCCATACCTCTATCTTCTATCAGTTTAAAATCCTAGGCATGTCAGCAATGGCCCTCTCGATCGAGTTGGCAAGTGCTTCCACCCCTGTACCAGAGAGATGTACCCCATCCCTTGCATACATATCATGTTTGCCATAAAAGTTGTCCCAGTTGTCAATGAATGGGATTGCAAGTTCCTTGCAGTATCTGTCTAGCCAGCAATTTGCACCAATTGCCCTAGACAACCATTCATTTCCCACTCCCCTTCTAGGCAAGATGCTACATATTATTGGGACCCCTCCCTTGGACTTAATTAGCTCTATAGCTGACCTGTACTTATCTAGCAGCTCTTCTCTCCTACCCTTCCCAATATCATTTCCACCAGCACTGAGACAGATAATGGGCTTGTTCCCATTACCTGGCATGATATTATCCAACCTGTTGACTATGTCTCCAACACCAGCTCCAGGGAAGCACACCCTCTCTCTCACCTTTTTATTCCTATTACAGAAAACACGGTCCATATATCTTACCTGTGAGTCACCTACTACAAGAATTCGCTTACCTCTATTAGCAGGGGAAGTAGTACCTTTACCTTCATTTGGGGAAGTAGTACCTTTACCTTCACTTGGGGAAGTAGTACCTTTACCTTCACTGGCCACTGGAGTACACTCATCCTGAAGAACAGAGAAGCGATTTCCTACCTTCAAGTCTTCTCTCTTAACCTTCCTTATTTTGATGTTCCTGCCTTTACTGGGAACCACTCGCCATTTGTAGCAGGTGCTGGACTGCACCTCACTCCTGGTAGCCTTTTCTTCCTCCTCCCCTTCACCCTCCTCGCAGGGAGTGGCAGACTGCACCTCACTACTGGTATCCCTATTCCCCTCCAGAACTGCAGCCACCTCACCCTCTCTTCCAAAACCACTGAGGTGAACCTTCAGCCTCCTAAATTCCTCCTGGAGAAGCAGGACCTCCTCCTTCAGCACTCCAACCTCACGTTTTAAAACACTGCAGCAGCTAAGTGTTCAAAACTGTTGGGATCCTCTCTTAAGATACGTTACTACGTGCCACAATCAGCCCTACTCACACTATAATATTCACTCATCTATCCCTACCTCACATATGCCATTTGTGCTTGGAAATCAACAGCATTTACCCACCTAAAGCCAATAATAACCCAACAAAAATCCATAGTAAGAATTATCACACAATCCAATGCTTGGCAACACACCCCTCCCCCACTCTTCAAAGACCTAAACTTACTCACTGTTCAGAAGATCCACACTTACTACTCTGCAATCTACATCTAGAGAACCATAAATTCCAATATTAACCCTTAAACTGTCCAAATGTATATATACGTTTGTACGCGTACTGCTCCGAACGTAGATCAACGTTTTATTTTTCATTCCTTCAAATTTGGCATAATAGGCCTGAGTTGCCTAGACATGAGAGAATGGGTCTGCGCCCTCAGTGTGCGCAGTATTAAAAAATCTGGGACCACTTAGTACCTTGTGGGAGCACCAGTTCAATTGAGTGCCAGCTAGAGCAAATAGTGTGGCAAACACCAGGGATTCACTGATGTCATGTCGCATTAACACTCCCCTTATAAGAGGAAAGTAAAAATAGGTTAGATAAATACATGAGTGGCTGTGGGTGAGTGTGAGTTGGACTGGACTAGATTGTGCTACTAGGTCTGATGCTGTGCTCCTTCCTTCAGAGGATGTGACCTGACTAGGTGGGTCATTGTTCTAAGCTGGGGGGGTGACATGGACATGCCTTGGATGGGTCAGTAGGCCTTCTGCAGTGTTCCTTCTTTTTTATGTTCTTATGTATTCGGCAGGCTGGCTCTGGCTTTCTCTCTGTCTATATATCTGTCTGTCTATATATCTGTCTATATTTATCTGTCCTATATCTCTGTATCTGTGTATATCACTGTCTATCTATATATATATATCTGTAATATCTCTCTCTCTGTCTCTCTCTCACATGTACACATAAGTACAGTTATTATACATAGTGTAAATTACCTAGGATAACCCAAAAATTCCAGGCAAAGTGCTATATAATGCTTGTAAATATAAGACATAATAAGCATGACAGGCAAGTAATATGCATTGTCACTTCTGCATCGTGTATAATACCTGTTGGTTTACGAGCCACACACTGAGACTGAGACAAGCAGACAGAAAGACACACACAGGCAGACAGAAAGACGATAATCAGAGCTAGACAGACAGACACAGACAGACAGACAGACACAGACAGACAGACAGACAGATGGGCAGATAGATAGACAGACAGTGAAAACAAAGTGAGGGTTCCCTGAGCACATTCATTCATCAATGTCATTGGACTGTCAGTGTTATCTGACACTTGTCATAACACCATTCTTCAAGGAGTTTCATATTAGTATACTCCAGGCACACATAGGCAGGCAGACAGAAAGACAGATAAGCAGAGCTAGACAGATAGATATACAGATACAGACAGTGAAAACAAAGCGAGGGTTTCCTGCACACATTCATTCATCAATGTCACTAACTTATACAATACAATACAATTTTATTTCTTTGCTCGTGTACATGGGTTTACATTACAATCATAAATTGAGGTGCAAGGAGAGCCTCTGGCATGCCATGGCATTAGGGGCAGCTTAATATAATGGCTTATAGACTATGAACATAATATTAGAGTAATTGAGTGAGTTTGTATTTGTAGATCATTCAAATTATGATATGATGATAATACATTGTTCATTACAAAATGATGATAAACATTGTAACAAGTGTTTAGTAGGATGGAACATAATAATGAAAATAACATTGAGCATTTTGAGAGTAATTTACAGATGGAACATAACAGATGGAACATAATAATGAAAATAACATTGAGCATTTTGAGAGTACAGTGGACCCTCGGTTAACGAAATTAATCCGTTCCAGGAGCTCTTTCTTAATCTGAATCTTTCGTTATCTGAAACCTTATTTCCCATAAGAAATAATGTAAATACAATTAATTCGTTCCACAAAAAAATAATCACTCAAAATAAA
Organism: Cherax destructor; assembly: GCA_009830355.1. NCBI lineage: Eukaryota > Metazoa > Arthropoda > Malacostraca > Decapoda > Parastacidae > Cherax > Cherax destructor. The sequence continues at coordinate 12,113 of WNWK01026039.1, forward strand.
AAAAAATAACATTTACTTACCTTTATTGAAGAGACTTGCAGGCATCTGGAAGATAGTATAGATGATGATTGGAGCAGGTGTTAGTGGTTGGAAGGGGAATCCCCCTCCAAAAGGACTTCAGGTGACAAGTCCCTCTCTGGGGTTACTTCCCTTCTTGGTCTTTTAATGCCACTAGGACCAGCTTGAGAGTCACTAGACCCCTGCCTGGTGAAGTAGCTGTCCAGAGTCCTCTGTTTCTGGCGACTCTTCAACACTTTTCTGAAGTACAGTAGACCCTCATTTAGCACGGTAGTTACAGTCCTGAAAACATCGTGTTAGGTAAAATCGTGTTAGATAATTAAAAGAACTTATGGGAAAAATAGGGTTACAGTCCTGGGAGTCCCCAAAAAGCCAAACAAGTTTTTTTTAGACCAACAGATCTTACAAATATAAAAGAGAATATGTAATTGTAGTTCATTATCGTGATGTATTATGTTGTTTTTACTGCTTAAGACTACAAATGTAACAGAAATAATAGTATTTACCTTAAATTGTGGGTGCTGATGTTTGTGGATGATTGTGAAGAGAGTGGAGAGTTATGCTGTGGCCCTACTGGGCTGAGGTGGATAGTAGAGATTCTGGAACTGAAGTCGATAGTTGTACTGAGTGTCTCTAACTTTAATAAAGTCATTCATTAAGTCAGTCAAGTCATTCATTAAGTCAGTCAAGTCATTCATTAAGTCAGTCAAGTCATTCATTAAGTCAGTCAAGACATTCAGTAAGTCAGTCAAGACATTCAGTAAGTCAGTCAAGACATTCAGTAAGTCAGTCAAGACATTCAGTAAGTCAGTCAAGACATTCAGTAAGTCAGTCAAGTCATTCAGTAAGTCAGTCAAGTCATTCAGTAAGTCAGTCAAGTCATTCAGTAAGTCAGTCAAGTCATTCAGTAAGTCAGTCAAGACATTCAGTAAGTCAGTCAAGACATTCAGTAAGTCAGTCAAGACATTCAGTAAGTCAGTCAAGACATTCAGTAAGTCAGTCAAGTCATTCAGTAAGTCAGTCAAGTCATTCAGTAAGTCAGTCAAGTCATTCAGTAAGTCAGTCAAGTCATTCAGTAAGTCAGTCAAGTCATTCAGTAAGTCAGTCAAGTCATTCAGTAAGTCAGTCAAGACATTCAGTAAGTCAGTCAAGACATTCAGTAAGTCAGTCAAGACATTCAGTAAGTCAGTCAAGACATTCAGTAAGTAAGTCAGTCAAGACATTCAGTAAGTAAGTCAGTCAAGTCATTCAGTAAGTCAGTCAGTCAAGTCATTCAGTAAGTCAGTCAGTCAAGTCATTCAGTAAGTCAGTCAGTCAAGTCATTCAGTCAGTCAGTCAGTCAAGTCATTCAGTCAGTCAAGTCATTCAGTAAGTCAGTCCAGTCAGTCAGTAAGTTAGTCACACAAACTTATGTTTACATCTTTTTATGTGTACAAAGTAACACTTCATTACAGCCACAGGTTATGTCTTGTCTAATATCTTTTTCTTCGTTAATTCTAAGACTTAATAAATGCTTAAACATTTTCTTGCCACTTTGAGCAACACTGGTATGCCTACTGGGTGACATGATTGCTTGGCAGATACAAGATATAGTAATTTAAAGATCAAAACACAATTCACTCTTTTATTCTTGACAAACACAGCTGGCTTGACGCGTATGGAATACGAATGCTGGGAAGGTGGGGTGTTGTTGGGGGAGGGGTTGCATGGGAAAGCGGGTGGTCTCCCCAGCTGTTCCACAACATTAGCACCGGCCGCTTGAGGGAATGGTTACGTTATTTCTTTCTGCAAACTGTAAGTAAGTTTATTCAGGTATACACAGATACAGTTACAAAGATTATCATACATAGCAGCATATGTGTAGAGAACCTAGGATAACCCAAACTTTGGGTTATCCTAGGTTCTCTAGGATAACACTTTGGGTTATCCTAGGTTCTCTACACATATGTTGCTATGTATGATAATCAATGTAACTATCTCTGTATACCTGAATACACTTAGTTTGTGCGAAGGAAAAACAAATTCCCTTTTCCTCAAAGCATGAGGATTCTTACAGCGGTAAATAACCATGGGCTTACACTTGAAATCACCTGATGCATTACCCAAAAGGAGCAAGGTGAAGCGATCCTTTGCTGTCTTGAAGCCTGGTGCACTTTTCTCTTGCTGACTGATACAAGTTCATGTTGGCATTTTCTTCCAGAAAACACTTGTCTCGTCAGCATTAAACACTTGTTGTGGCTCATAGCCACCCTTAGTAGGACCCCCACTGACTCAATGGTTTAAAATACTGCAGGCGACCGCGGGCTCAAAATTTTTCCCCTCCAGCGAATCGCGTAATATAAGGTTTACGTCGTGTTAGATAAAAATGTGCCGCAATTCTTCAATCGCGTAATACCCAAAACGCGCAACATAAAGTCGTGCTAAATGAGGGTCTACTGTACAACATGGCTCTGTCACTGAAGTGGTTGCACAGAAGGCTCATTTCAGCTTGCTCAGGGTGGTATCTTTCAACAAATGTCTGCAACTCATTCCACTTTGTACACGTCTCCTTAAGCACTGAAGAAGGCACCTCCTTATCTCTCTCTCTCTCTTCCTGTGAAGCAATAACCTCAGCTGTGGTCTGTTGCTGTTCCAGATGAAGCTCTTGCACCTCTTCAGTTGTTAGCTCTATCCTGTGCTCCTCCACCAACTCTTCCACATCCTCACCACTCACCTCCAACCCCAGGCTGTTCCCCAATTCCACAATATCTTCCACAACATGTTCCACAACAGGCACAGGGTCGTCAGGGTCAGGGTCAGCCTCAAATCCTTCAAAATTCCTCTCTTGGACACAATCCGGCCACAGTGGTCTCCAAGCAGAGTTCAGAGTCCTGGAAGTCACTTCCTCCCAAGCCTTACCTATAAGGCCTATGCAATGCACGATATTGAGGTGTTCTTTCCAGAACTCTCTTAGGGTCAATTCAGAGTCATTGGTCATATTAAAGCACCTCTGAAACAGTGCTTTGGTGTACAGTTTCTTGAAGTTGGAAATGACCTGCTGGTCCATGGGCTGGAGGAGAGGAGTGGTGTTAGGAGGCAAGAACTTCACTCTGATGAAATTTATGTTGTCAGGCAACAACTCTTGCGAGTTGTGAGGATGAGCAGGAGCATTGTCCAGTAGCAGAAGGCACTTGAGTGGCAATTTCTATTCCAGGAGGTATTTCTTCACACTAGGACCAAACACTCCAGTCAACCATTCCTTGAAAATCTCCGTAGTGACCCATGCCTTGGTGTTAGCTTTCCAATGCACACACAATTTATTCTTGTCAACACCGTGTTTCCTGAAGGGTCTGGGATTTTCTGCGTGATGCACCAGTAAAGGCTTCACTTTAAAATCACCACTGGCATTGGCACAAAACATAAGAGTTAGCCTGTCTTTCATAGGCTTGTGTCCAGGCTGTGCCTTTTCCTCCTGAGTAATGTAGGTCCTGTTGGGCATTTTCTTCCAAAACAGGCCTGTTTAATCACAATTAAACACTTGTTGGGGGAGGAATTGTTCAGCCTCTACAAACCCCTTGAATTCGTGCACAAATTTTTCAGCTGCAAGTTTGTCTGAGCTGGCTGCCTCACCATGCCTCACAACACTGTGTATGCCACTATGTTTCTTAAACTTCTCAAACCAGCCTTTGCTGGCTTTAAAATCACTCTCCTCACCACTGGTTGCAGGCATTGTCTTGACAAGATCTGCGTGCAACTTCCTTGCCTTTTCACAAATTATCACCATAGAAATACTATCACCCGCTCTCTGTTTTTCATGGATCCACACCAACAACAACTTCTCAACCTCATCCACTGTTTTCGATCTTTGTTTCATTAACAAATTAACCCCTTTTGCAACATTAGCTTTCTTGATCTCATTTCTCTGTGCCAGGATAGTGCCGATAGTAGATGGAGTTTTCTTGTACATCCTGGCAAGATCACTCAGACGTACACCCCTCTCATATTTTTCTATGATTTCCTTCTTCAGTTGGATGGTGTTCCTTACTATCTTTACCACAGGGGTGCCACTAGGAAGCTTCTTTGGACCCATGGTGACTTATTTCACAGTGGCAATAACTAAAACCACCAAAAAAGACACCAAATATATTGTGAATCTTTGAAAGAGCGCGCTGGGTAATGTTCTCTCAATGGTAAACAACGCTTCACTGGCGTCCTGCGCTTGCGCGGAGCAGGCAGACGCGTCTAATACCTTTCGGTAACCGAGGAATTTTTCGCTAACCGATTACGAAAAAAGCTTAGGTTTTCCGAAACTTTCGTTAACGGGACCTTTCGTTAACCGAGGGTCCACTGTACTTAATTCTAGACTACATGGTAAAAAGTTATGGTTGATAATTTATAAGAAAAGTATAATTGCGTATCTAAGTTATAAAGTTTGAATATAAGTTGAACATATCAATTAATTGTAGCAATGCAACTAATTGAGTGAGATAACAATTTAAAACAATTAATTGCATTGCAGTTACAGTTTACGAGGTCATTATAAGGTAAATGTTGTGGAAATAGTTAGCTTCCTGCCAATCCCAGATGCATTCTGCTGGTGGGTACTGGATATTTACAGGTGGTTGTGCAGGTTGTGGTTGTGGATGTTGTGGGAGTGTGGGGGTGGTTGAGGTGGTTGTGGCTGTGCTGAGGTAGCAGCATGGCTGGCTGCTGGTGCCACATGACTCATGCCACAGCCAACACCACCACCTGCTGCCTCACACACATTATTCATCCCCATTGTAACAATATCATCATCTTCACTATCAGTTCGTGGTGTAGGGCCATGGGATGTACTCCAAGATTTACTCCTTCCCCTTGGAATAGCATATGGCACACTACCAGACCGCATGTTGCGTCATACATACTGCCGCTTTACTGGAGAATATTCACCCTCATTGTTGCAACTAGAACTGCTTTCAATAGCTTGGAAATCACTATCACTCACTGCTCACATCTAAGCCCTGTACACGGGGAAATTGTTTCCTCTTTCGTCCTGGTACAGGTGAACATGAATGAGACGGCACCTCTGGTGCTGGGTTTTCATCACTAATTACATTATCCTGGGCACTGCTTTCAGTCATACCCTCACCAAAATCATGAAATTCACTTTCACTGGCACTTCCATCACTGTTAGAACTATCAATTGGGACCAAAAGACCTCCAATCCGCAAAAGAGTGAGGTACGTACAGTGGACCCTCGGTTAACGAATACCCCGGAAATCGTGCAATTATGTAAGTATAATTTTGTAAGTTCTTGTGGAAGTGTATTTTTGGGGGTCTGAAATAGACTAACCTACGTGAAATTTTTCCTTAAGGGAGCAAATTCGTTCGGTAATGGCACTTGAGCAGACTTCAGGAGTGAAGTTTTTACGAAACTCGGGGGTCCACTGTACTTCTTACCGCGAGGCATGGTGAACAAGGACTACTGGAATGGAGCTCCCACAATGCCCCAATGAGTCCTCCATTTTTTTCATAGCATACACACCCACCAAGCAGACCCATTCTCTCACATGTTGGCCTACCAGCTTTCTCCTGCTTGATTTGAGGCTGCTAGAATTTATGCGTATTAATACGTCAAACACATTGGCTCGTAAGACGTATATATAGGATCAAAACAGTCAAAGGGTTAAAAATAAACTCCTAAAGATATCTACCAGAATGACAACCAACAAACTTGCACTCAATATTAATAAGACCTTGTACATCATGTTTGGAAATAAAGCCAAGAATATATCATTCAACATAAAGATAAATGACAATCTCACTGAAAGATGATGGAAAAATAATTAGATTTACACAATGAGAGCAATTTAAAATTCAACACACATCAAGCACATATCTCTAGAGGTCTCCAAAACTGTGGGCGTCCTCTTTAAAATACACTACTATGTATCCCAAACTTCTTAACCTACTCCATACTAATTCCTTATCTATTCCTGCCTGACTTAAGTTATATATGCCTGGGGATCTACAACAGAAAATCACCTAAAACCAAGAACAAAAAAGCTGCAGGTAAAATAATTATACAATCAGGTTCCAGGCAACACACACCTTTAACAAACTTCCAAACCCAATATTATTTTACTTAAGATGATCTCAATTTGATATGTTCATCCTCCTTAACACTTGTTGCAATTTCATATCATCATATTGTCATTTAAAATCTTATAGTATCATCATTTTCTTAATTTGAAATAAAATATATATCTAGAAGAAACTCTAAAAAAAAAATTTCTAGTATTGTTATTATACTAGTATAGCATCAACATACTGTAACTTGAAATATATTATACAACTAGATTAAACTCAACCAATTTCTCTTGTATTGTGTTTTAATAGTATGTATAACCATATTATAATTTAAATAATACAGAACTAGAATAAACTCAATCAATTTCTTTAGCATTAAGTACTTAGTGAATAAGTCTTTAGAATAAACTGCCCCTAATGCTATGGCATGCCAGTGGCTCTCCTTGCATTGTACACTTGTAACATGCATAGAAATAAAAATTATTATTATTATTATTATTATTACTTATCAAATGTTTAAATTTACTAACATGTAAAATATTCACTCATACTACAATAGTTTTGAGACTCTCTGATCGCGGGTTCTAACCCCACCCGTGGTATGGTTTGTTTACAATAGCAGAAAGCATACAAATGGTCTCATGCACACACAAAATGTAGTATTCAGTAGGCCTCTTGCAGTGCTACATGGATAAACCAGTAGGTCACCTGCAGTAATCCACCACTCACCCTGCAGTGCTACCTGGATAAGCCAGTAGATCTCTTGCAGTAATCCACCACTCACCCTGCAGTGCTACCTGGATAAGCCAGTAAGTCACTTGCAGTAATCCACCACTCACCCTGCAGTGCTACCTGGATAAGCCAGTAAGCCACTTGCAGTAATCCACCACTCGTCCCATGATCTAATACCTCACCTCCCCAGTTACTGATCTTCTCAAACCTAACAGTGTAAAAGATGTTATTGTTTGCTCTCATGAAGGATGGAGGGAAACAGTGATGTGGGAAGTGCAAAGACATGACACAACTGACACAGACTTTGCTGAAATCACTCAAGTTGTATAGCGTATTTCAGACAACTTGGGTTAATCTTATTCCCCAGGATGCCACCCACAACTGTTGACTAACATTCTGGTACATACTTACTGCTAAAAGAACAAGGACGGCAGGTGTAAGGAAACATGCCAAATGCTTCATGCATGTGCCAGGAAGTGATCCTGGTCCCTCAGTGTGAGAGCTGAGGTTACTACCAACCAAGCCACAAACACTCAATAGGAATGCATGTCTATAATAGAGATAAGAGACTTAGGTAAAGGAAACAGAGAGGAACATACTCAAATCTACCTCTGAACATGCAATAGAAACAAAATGAGCAGACTGAATCAAAAAGGGAGAGTAAACTGAGGGAAACAGCTAAAAGTTGGAAGATTCAAATTGAAACTTTATAATAAACTGGGGCAGCAATTGGAAATTATAATAAAAAATCACTCAACCTACAAGGGTCATACAGCACAGCAGGGCAGGAGATAGAGCACGATTATAGTGTAGCAAGGGTGGACTGGACAACAAAGGGAGAGTTAGAAAGGGCTGTGAGGAGTACTAGAGGTAGTATCATCAAAGTGTGTGTAGTGAATCAGTTGCTGACAAAAAGTCAACGAGGGAGTCTGAGTCAAAGGTGGGTCCATCAGCAAGGAGGGAAGACAAAGTAAGGGCGTTAGAGTGGAGACGATGTCAGAGGTAAGTTCTGTGTGCTCGTTAATACACTGGACACTCCAACAGAATATGGCTAACCAAAACTGGAACCTGACAATTCTCACAGAGTGGAACAGGGTGCCTCTCCATGAGATACCCACAAGTAAGACAAGTGTGGCTGATGCAAAGACGGAAGAGTGTAGTCTCCCAACCTTGGTTTGACAGAATGTAATTTAATTTGTTATGTATCATATCAGACCAACATTGTTGCCAACGGTTATGAAGGTGGTTAGAAATTACAGCAAAATAGTCTGTAAATGGAACACCTCTATATGAAACTGGAAAAGTTATACTGCTGACTGCACAGCAGTGTCTGCCTGTTCATTGTCCTTTACATCAACATGACCCAACAGAGAACCAGGGGATGAAATGAATTAAATTTTTTATAGCCTGCAAAGCACTAAAAGAGTCTGAGACTACCACAAATGGCAATGCAGGCATGGATGCAATATGGATAATTGCTACAAGAATTGCATACAATTCAACTGTAAAAATGGAAGCCGAGTCTAATAAATGCCCTCGCACTATGCTCTCCGAAACACTGCTGCAACCCAACACCATCAGAGAATTTAGAACCATCAGTATACACTGCAACGGCATGAGAATGAGACTGAAGGTGATTAAGAAAAAGAGTGAATAGCAACAGAAGGTACAGTGGACCCTCGCCATTCGAATTTAATCCGTTCCAGGAGCTTGTTCTTAACGTGAAATGTTCGAAAGGCGATTTAATTTTTCCCATAAGAAATAACGGAAATACAATTAATCCGTTCCTGCTGTCAGGAGGCATGACAAAATAGTACTTCACTGTGAAGCCATTATCAACTCGACAGCTTATTTATCTATCACAATTCATCTAATATGACATAATAAACAATATAAATAACATAAAAACCTGATATACACTCTAGAATGAATAAAATATGTATGTCATTACGAATGTGGTTGCTGGGAAGGATGGTGGTGGCGGGCATTCTCGCTACAGCTGTGAAAACATCTTCCCATTCTTTCCTCCTTCAGACGTGTTAGTATAAGAGAAAACGGAGTTTGTAATGCTATCTGCATTAGATCACTTCCAGTCAGCTTCAAGTAGTGAACAGAAATTGTACGTGTCAGGCTGGTAACAGCAACAACAACAACTGGTTTGTTTACAAAACTCACTCCCGAACCTTCATTTAATCTTGTTTACTCACCACTGCCTCTCACCACTGCCTCTCACCACTGCCTCAACCACCACTGCCTCTACCACCACTGCCTCTCACCACTGCCTCAACCACCACTGCCTCAACCACTGCCTCTACCACCACTGCCTCTCACCACTGCCTCTCACCACTGCCTCTACCACCACTGCCTCTCACCACTGCCTCTACCACCACTGCCTCTCACCACTGCCTCTCACCACTGCCTCAACCACCACTGCCTCTACCACCACTGCCTCTCACCACTGCCTCTCACCACTGCCTCAACCACCACTGCCTCAACCACCAATGCCTCTCACCACTGCCTCAACTACCACTGCCTCTCACCACTGCCTCTCACCACTGCCTCAACCACTGCCTCTCACCACTGCCTCTACCACCACTGCCTCTCACCACTGCCTCTCACCACTGCCTCAACCACCACTGCCTCAACCACCACTGCCTCAACCACCACTGCCTCTACCACTGCCTCTCACCACTGCCTCTACCACCACTGCGTCTCACCACTGCCTCAACCACCACTGCCTCTCACCACTGCCTCTACCACCACTGCCTATCACCACTGCCTCTCACCACTGCCTCTACCACCACTGCCTCTACCAACACTGCCTCACACTTAATGAACAAACTCCAAACAATTATAATTAAGTGTGAAATGTCTGGATGAGCGTGCAGGGTATTGTTCTCTAGTGTAAACAACGTGGTAATGGCTCTCCAAGCGCCTGGGTGGACAGGTGATGGACACACTTGTTAGAATCGTGATATTTTGTTCGCATGACGATATCGATTTTCTTGTTCTAATGACGATTTGTTTGACTGCCGAGTCGTTCGAATAGCGGGGGTCCACTGTATTTGGGCTTTGGTACATGGCAGTGGGGAAGAACAGACACGAACTATCAGAACCTATCAACTGGGAAGGGAAAAATTAGATGCTACATGAACACACAAAGAGAGCAACTGAAGAGAAGACAAGAGCAAGTGTAGACGAAGAGAAAAGGGATGGAGTAAACAGGGGCAATGAACAAACAATGAACCTCTACTAATGCTCGTTACTATCCTATACGGTGGTCCCCCGAGTAACGAACACTCCGGAAATCATACAATTATGTAAGTACAGTGGTCCCCCGAGTAACGAACGCCCCAGAAATCATACAATTATGTAAGTATAATATTGTAAGTACTTGTGGAAGTGTATTTTTGGGGGCCTGAAATAGACTAACCTACGTGACATTATTCCTTAAGGGAGTAAATTCGTTCGGTAATGGCACTTGAGCAGGCTTCTGGGATGAAGTTTTTTCGTTACTCGGGGGACCACTGTACATACTTGTATATGGAAGGATTGTGAAGGTCACGAGAGGGAACAAAACAGCGGAGGCAATGAGCATCACAGCGATCGTTCAAGGATGGAATATTCGCCTCTGCATATAGACTCTCAACAGGTGAGGAGGGAAAAGCACCGAGGCATAAACATAATCAATGGTGATGGATGGGATCAAGTTTCAATAAAATTAGGGTTGAATGCAGTCAAAAGAGAGTTCGATGATCATCCCCTAATGAAAGATGAGCGAGGGTTTTAAGGAGTGTCAGCCGGCTATGATAAGTTGCCTTGAAGTAGGTAATATGAGGTTTCCAGGATAACCGACGGTCAAACAGAAGGCCAAGAAACCTGACAGTATCACGTTCAGGGATATTTGAGCCATACAGGTACAATGAAGTATCAGGGATGATAGAACAACTAGTGAAGGTAATTTGGTGTGTTTTAGTACTAGAAAATTTAAATCTATGAGTAATGGCCCAATTGGAAACATGGTTGACAGCATTCTGGAGAGAAACTGCAATGAGGTGACAATCAGCGCCTGCACAAGCTGTAGCAAAGTCATCAACATAGAGTGATGACCAAATATTAGATGAAAGAACAGATGCCAGATCATTTATATTATTATTATTATAATCAAAAGAAGCGCTAAACCACAAGGGTCATACAGCACAGCGGGGCAGGGTAGGATGCAGGGATAATGGGTAGCAAGAGGGAGAGGGATGATTAGGAGGGTATGGAGCACAGCGGGGTAGTGGATAGTGCAGGGATAGAGGGTAGTAAGAGATTAAGGTAGCAGGGACTGAGGGGAGAGCTAAAGGCAAAATAGTCAGAGTTTGTGTAGTAAATCAGTTGCTGTCAAAAAGTCAATGAGAGAGTCAGGATTGAAGGAGGGCCCATCAGCAAGAAGGGAAGGTAAAGTGAGGGCAGCAGAGCGAAGACGACGTTGGAGGTAAATTCTGCGTGCTCGTTGATAGAGTGGACAGTCCAACAGAATGTGGCGAACAGACACTGGAACCTGACAATGCTCACAGAGAGGGACAGGGAGCCTCTCCATGAGATACCCGTGAGTAAGGGATTAAGTCAGGAGTATCTGAGAGAGTTAGAGCTAAGGAAGGGGTAGCAATAATGTTGAAGGATCAGTTATGGAAGGAAAAGAGGGAATATAAATGTGTAAATTCAAGGATTATGTGGATTAAAATAAGGGTCGGATGCGAAAAGTGGGTCATAATAAGCGTGTATGCACCTGGAGAAGAGAGGAGTGTAGAGGAGAGAGAGAGATTTTGGGAGATGTTAAGCGAATGTATAGGAACTTTTGAACCAAATGAGAGAGTAATTGTGGTAGGAGACCTAAATGCTAAAGTGGGAGAAACATGCAGAGAGGGTGTAGTAGGTAAGTTTGGGGTGCCAGGTGTAAATGATAATGGGAGCCCTTTGATTGAACTTTGTATAGAAAGGGGTTTAGTTATAGGTAATACATATTTTAAGAAAAAGAGGATAAATAAGTATACAAGATATGATGTAGGGCGTAATGACAGTAGTTTGTTGGACTATGTATTGGTAGATAAAAGACTGTTGAGTAGACTTCAGGATGTACATGTTTATAGAGGGCTACAGATATATCAGATCACTTTTTAGTTATAGCTACAGTGGGAGTAAAAGGTAGATGGGATACAAGGAAAATAGAATCAGTAAGTAAAAGAGAGGTGAAGGTTTATAAACTAAAAGAGGAGGCAGTTAGGGTAAGATATAAACAACTATTGGAGGATAGATGGGCTAGTGAGAGTGTAGGCAATGGGGTCGAAAATGTATGGGGTAGATTTAAAAATGTAGTGTTAGAGTGTTCAGCAGAAGTTTGTGGTTACAGGCGAGTGGGTGCGGGAGGGAAGAGGAGCGATTGGTGGAATGATGATGTAAAGAGAGTAGTAAGGGAGAAAAAGTTAGCATATGAAAGGTTTTTACAAAGTAGAAGTGATGCAAGGAGGGAAGAGTATATGGAGAGAAAAAGAGAGGTTAAAAGAGTGGTGAAGCAATGTAAAAGAGAGCAGATGAGAGAGTGGGTGAGATGTTATCAGCAAATTTTGTTGAAAATAAGAAAAAGTTTTGGAATGAGATTAATAAGTTGAGGAAGCCTAGAGAACAAATGGATTTGACAGTTAAAAATAGGAGAGGAGAGTTATTAAATGGAGAGTTAGAGGTATCGGGAAGATGGAGAGAATATTTTGAGGATTTGTTAAATGTTGATGAAGACAGGGAAGCTGTGATTTCGTGTGTAGGGCAAGGAGGAATAACATCTTGTAGGAGTGTGGAAGAGCCAGTTGTGGGTGTAGGGAAGTTCGTGAGGCAGTGGGTAGAATGAAAGGGGGTAAGGCAGCTGGGATTGATGGGATAAAGATAGAAATGTTAAAAGCAGGTGGGGATATAATTTTGGAGTGGTTGGTGCTATTATTTAATAAATGTATGGAAGAGGGTAAGGTACCTAGGGATTGGCAGAGAGCGTGTATTGTTCCTTTGTATAAAGGCAAAGGGGACAAAAGAGAGTGCAAAAATTATAGGGGAATAAGTCTGTTGAGTGTACCTGGTAAAGTGTATGGTAGAGTTATTATTGAAAGAATTAAGAGTAAAACAGAAAGCAGGATAGCAGATGAACAAGGGGGCTTTAGGAAAGGTAGGGGTGTGTAGACCAAGTGTTTACAGTGAAACATATAGGTGAACAGTATTTGGATAAGGGTAAAGATGTTTTTGTGGCATTTATGGATTTGGAAAAGGCGTATGATAGGGTAGATAGGGGGCAATGTGGCAGATGTTGCAGGTGTATGGAATAGGAGGAAGGTTACTGAAGGCAGTGAAGAGTTTTTATGAGGATAGTGAGGCTCAGGTTAGAGTGTGTAGGAGGGAAGGGGACTATTTCCCAGTAAAAGTGGGCCTTAGACAAGGATGTGTGATGTCACCGTGGTTGTTCAATATATTTATAGATGGGGTTGTAAGAGAAGTGAATGCGAGGGTCTTGGCAAGAGGTGTTGGGCTAAAAGATAAAGAAGCAAATACAAAGTGGGAGTTGTCACAGTTGCTTTTTGCTGATGACACTGTGCTTTTGGGAGATTCTGAAGAGAAGCTGCAGAGGTTGGTGGATGAATTTGGTAGGGTGTGTAAAGAAGAAAATTGAAAGTGAATATAGGAAAGAGTAAGGTGATGAGGATAACAAAAAGAATAGGTGACGAAAGATTGGATATCAGATTGGAGGGAGAGAGTATGGAGGAGGTGAATGTATTCAGATATTTGGGAGTGGACATGTCGGCGGATGGGTCTATGAAGGATGAGGTGAATCATAGAATTGATGAGGGGAAAAGGGTGAGTGGAGCACTTCGGAGTCTGTGGAGACAAAGAACCTTGTCCATGGAAGTAAAGAGGGGAATGTATGAGAGTATAGTTATACCAACGCTCTTATATGGGTGTGAAGCATGGGTGATGAATGTTGCAACGAGGAGAAGGCTGGAGGCAGTGGAGATGTCATGTCTGAGGTCAATGTGTGGTGTGAATATAATGCAGAGAATTCGGAGTTTGGAAATTAGGAGGAGGTGCGGGATTACCAAAACGATTGTCCAGAGAGCTGAGGAGGGGTTGTTGAGGTGGTTTGGACATGTAGAGAGAATGGAACGAGACAGAGTGACTTCGAGAGTGTATAAATCTGTAGTGGAGGGAAGGCGGGGTAGGGGTCGGCCTAGGAAAGGTTGGAGGGAGGGGGTAAAGGAAGTTTTGTGTGCGAGGGGCTTGGACTTCCAGCAAGCATGTGTGAGCGTATTTGATAGGAGTGAATGGAGGCATATGGTTTTTAATACTTGACGTGCTGTTGGAGTGTGAGCAGGGTAACATTTATGAAGGGATTCAGGGAAACCGGCAGGCCGGACTTGAGTTCTGGAGATGGGAAGTACGGTGCCGGCACTCTGAAGGAGGGGTGTTAATGTTGCAGTTTTATAACTGTAGTGTAAAGCACCCTTCTGGCAAGACAGTGATGGAGTGAATGATGATGAAAGTTTTTCTTTTTCGGGCCACCCTGCCTTGGTGGGAATCGGCCGATGTGTTAATAAAAAAAAAAAAAAAAGACGAGTGTGGCCGATGCGAAGACAGGAGAGAGTAGTTTCCCACCCTCGACATTGGTGACAAGAAGAAGGACAGAAACCTCTACTCGATTTAATAGAATGAAATTTGTTATGTAGCAGTTCAGACCAACGTTGTTGCCAATGGGTGTAAAGGTGTGTAGCAAGGACAGCAAAATAGTCCGTAAATGGAACACCTATACAGGTATCCCTCAACTTTCGCGTTTTCTACTTTCGCGGGCTTCACACACTCGCGAATTCCCGGCCGCCAAATTCCCAGCCACCAAATTCCCACCCACCAAATCATATTTAAGTTTCCCGCCACCCGAGCGTCCCTTCTACCTTCCCTCCGACCCAGAAGCCAGCCCACCCACCACTCACTCACTGAGTGTTTTGTTTGTTCATTATTTGTTATTAAACTACAGTATAACATGTATGTAGTACTATATAGTACAATATTTTACTATGTTTTCATGCATTTTATAATTGTTCATGGTTCAATAGGTTAAGGAAGCAGTAAGTAATGAATGTACTAAATAAAGGTTATCTATCTATTAGTTATTCCAAATTGATATCAGAAACATGATAAATACCCTAGAACTGTAATAAAGATGCTGAAATGAATAATATATGCCATATTATATGAGATATGCCATATTATATGAGAGGTAAGAGAGCAGCACCGCTGCCATATGAGATGTTTACATCAGGGTAAACATGCCTAAATCACTCTTGTTATAAGAACAAATGCAAAAATAGCATTTATTATTTTTAGAATAATAATAATTTATAATAATTGATCTGGAGCACTTTAAATGTCATCAGTATTTGGTAGCTGACATTTAGAGCACTCAACAGCAATTATTATTAATTATTATTATTTATAATTATTATTTCCCTACAATATATTGTAGGGAGATAATAATAATAATTATTATTATTAATATTATTATTTTCTTACAATATATTGTAGGGAAATAATAATAATATTATTATTATAATCAAAAGAATAATAATAATAATAATAATAATAATTAATAATAATTGCTGTGGAGTGCTCTAAATGTCAGCTACCATATACTGATAACATTTAAAGTGCTCCAGATCAATTATTATAAATTATTATTATTCTAAAAACAATAAATGCTATTTTTGCATTTGTTCTTACGACAGGAGTGATTTAGGCATGTTTACCCTGATGTAAACATCTCATATGGCGGCGGTCCTGCTCTCTCACCCCTCATATAATATGGCATATATTATTCATTTCAGCATCTTTATTACAGTTCTAGGTATTTATCATGTTTCTGATATCAATTT
>WNWK01026040.1:0-27858 GCA_009830355.1 Cherax destructor
CACAAAACCTCCCACAGTAGTGTACACTGCCCACATATTTACACTGTCCCATAATGCACACTGCCCACAGTAATGCAACTGCCCACAAAAATGCATACCCCCCACAGTTGCACACTGCCCACAATAATGATACTGCCCAATAAAGTACACCCCCCACAGCAATGTACACTGTTTTAGAGTTACAGGCCACGTAGTGTACACCCCCCAAATTTTACACTCCCCGTGCACTGCCCACAGTAATGTACACTGCCACAGAGGTACACCCCCCACAGTAATGTACACTGCCCACAGTATTTACATGCCCACAGAAGCACTGCCCACAGAGTGCACTGCCCCATAATGCACCCCCAAAGTGCACTCCCCGTAATGTACCGCCACAGTAGTGACACTGCCCACAGTAATGACACTGTCCACAGTATTTACACCCCCCAATAATGCACACTGTCCAAGTATTACACTGCCCACAGTTGCACTGCCCACAGTATTTACACTGCCCCGTAATGCACACTGTCCACAGTAACTTCCCACAGAATGTACACCCCCAAATTTCACTAAAAAGCACATAAACACGGGATTTTTTTGAAAACCCCCCACGGGCCATCGCCCAATAAAGGGAATGGAAGATCGGGGGGGTTTGGGAATCCCCCCCATCGATGGGTCAGTTCATCGCCTTAAAAAAAATATTGGGGAATGCAGTTAATACCGTAGGCGGAGGGTGCAGCAGTCGTAGATGGTGCCTTTACCAATGGGGGGAAAGGTCGGCCCCAAGGGTTGGCAAGGAAAATTTCCCCGTATTAAATCCCAAGATGTTTTTTCAGACAGGTGTAGATGAATGGTTCAAGAACCGAAAAATTTATCAACTTGTTGGTTCCTGATTAAAATCCCAACATCTTGGGATTTTAAATGGGAATTTTCACTTGCCTAACCCTTGGGCACGACCTTTTCCCACATTGGTAAAAGGCCCCCCGACGCCCTTTTCCCCCCCAAATATAATCTTTCTTCCAATTTTGGTTTTTTTTGGTCATGAACTGATTTCCTCAAGGGGGACCAAACTGATTTACTTTTGGGTTTTATGAAGCCACTGTGTGGGGGGATTTCCCTAAAGGGCCCAGTTTGATTGTGTCTAATTTTCAACGTGTCGCTCTGAACCATTCATTTAAAGGGGAAATCCCCCATAAGTACACTGCCCCCAAGTAGTGTCACCCCCCAAAAATTTTCACCGCCCGCAGTAATGCCCCCCCCGTAATGCACCGCCCACAGTACACACCCCACAGAATGATATTTTCCACATTAAAACGCCCCCCACAAAAACCCGACCCACAATAATTTAAAATACGAAAAAAAACCCCCACAGTAATGCTTCCCCAGTTTACATTAATACATTCCAAGTAAATGTGGTTAGAACGACAAAACTTTGTCAATAGTCGGACAATTCCTTAGATCTACAATAATCGTTGTATAAATTAGTTTGGGTGGAGGGTTTAAAAAACACAGCCACGGCCAGGAGGGCGGTGTTTAACTGGGGCAATTCAGGGGCTCCCGATAAGGGTTTTAGGGGTTTTTTGTTAAGATATGTCTAGTGCTATGTCATTAAAAATGTCATTGAGTATGTTATCAGTAAACCGCGAAAGCCGATCCGTTCTTCTCATTCCAGGCAGGCAGGGTGAGAGTTCCCGAGGAGGAAGGTGAAGTCCTCCTCGAGGCAGGCAGGGTGACATCCTCCCGAGGCAGGCAGGGGAGCAGCCCTCGAGGCAGGATGAGCAGTCCTCCTCGAGGGGCAGGGTGAGCAATCCTCCCGGGCAGGCAAAGGGGGCAATCCCCTCGGGAGGCAGGGTGAGCAATCCTCCTCGAGGCAGGCAGGGTGAGGACTCCCGAGGCAGGCAGGGGGGAGCAGTCCTCCTCGGGCAGGCAGGGGAGCAGTTCCCCCGAGGCAGGCAGGGGGGCGTCCTCCTCGATGGGCGGGTGGGCAGTCCTCCTCGAGGCAGGCAGGGTGAGCAGTCCCCCGGGAGGCAGGGGGCAGTTCCCCCGGGCAGGAGGGGGCAGTCCTCCTCGAGGCAGGCAGGGTGAAATTTTCCCCGAGGCAGGCAGGGGTGAGCAGCCCCCGTGCAGGCAAGGTGAGCAGTCCTCCTCGAGGCAGGCAGGGGAGTAGTTCCCGAGGCAGGCAGGGTGACAGTCCTCCTCGAGGCAGGCAGGGTGAGCAGTCCTCCTCAGGCAGGCAGGGTGAGACCTCCTCGAGGCAGGCAGGGTGAGCAGTCCATGGCCATGGGCCAGGCTCTTCTGATGCTTGTCTGGTCAACCAGGCTGTTGCTGCTGAAATCCTGCTGCTCCACATATCCATCCGCCTGGTTGATCTGGCACCTAGTGAAATCTTGCCAGTTTCCCTTGTTCCACCTGTGTTTCTGATATCTTCTGGAAAGATGTTGAAAGCTGGGACCCCGGATGTTAAACAGTGTTCCCCTTATTGTCCCCACCGCCCCCCCTGCCCCCACTGGGTTTTTTTTACACTTCCTCCCATTTCTACCCAGTATGGTTTTTGGGAGGGGCAGATTTGGGATCAGGCCCCCAGTACTTTCCAGGTATTTATCATGTATTTTTTCTCCTCCGCCCCAGGGGTAAAGTTCAAGACTTAAAACGTTTACAGTAAAAAAAATGCTTTACTGGCTCATGTGCCGTAAACGATCTCTGAATTTGTTCCAGCTCTGATATTTCTCCCCGCCCTAAGGGGAGTAACAAACGGATTCTAATGGGGGAGCACTAGCGATTTGAATAGTGTCACCATGACATTTTTCCCTTGTTTTGAAAGTTCTCAAACCCCCCCCGTCATCTTCCTGGCTGTTGTGATCTTTGTCTTGTTATGGTCTTTAAACGACAGACCGAAAAAAAATTATTCCCCCTTTTTACGTGTTTTTTGTTCTATGTGGTGACCCTCTTGCTTTTTGTATATAGTGTTTCCCTTTTTTGTTCTTCTTTTTTTTCCCTCCTAAGCAGCGGGGAAAATTTTTCACCATTAAGTCATGTTTTCCACTGCCCATTGGAAACCCGATTCCCCTGAATTTTTTTAGTGTCCTCCTTTGACTTTCATGCTTATTTTAGTGTCATCTGCAAATGATGATAAAAAAAGGGGTGTGTGTTTTTATCTATGTCTACTATGAGGATGAGAAACAGCAGAGGTGCCAGGAATCCTTGGGGCACTGAGTTTTTCCCCGCTGATGCTGGATTTTTGCCCTGTTCACTACTACTTTTTGTGTTCTGTGTGTTAGGAACTCAAAATCCATCTGCCTACCTTCCCCCGTAACCCTATGGCCCTCATTTTGTGTGCTATCACTCCATGATCGCATTTGTCAAACGCCTTTGCAAAATCTGTGTAAATCACATCTGCGTTTTGGTCGTACTCCAATGCCTCCGTAATTCTGTCATAATGGTTCGGCAGCTGTGACAGGCATGATCGACCGCTCTAAAGCCATGCTGGTTCGGGTTATGTTGGTTGTGCTGGTCCATGAACTTTGTAATCTGCCGTCTCATCACTCTTTCAAAGTTTTTATGATGTGAGAAGTGAGGGCTACTGGTCTGTAATTTTTAGCTAGTGCTCTACTACCTCCCTTATGCAAAGGAGCTATGTCTGCACTCTTTAAGGCCTCTGGAATTTCACCTAGATCTAAGCTCTTTCTCCACAGAATACTAAGGGCTCTTGCTAATGGTACTTTGCACTGCTTTATAAATAAAGCATTCCATGAATGGTCAGGTGCTGAGTGAGTGGGCATGTTGGCCATTTCTTTTTCGAAATCTATGGGATTTGTACTAATGTCGGTTGGGTGGTCTGCGCAGCCTTCTGCTGGAGTGAAAAATATTTCTGCATTTTCTACCTTGCTGTCATTTAGTGGGTTGCTGAACACTGACTCATACTGTTCTTTTAGAATTTCACTCATTTCCTGTTCATCGTCCGTATACGAATCTCCTCTCAATAATGGTCCAATTCTACAGGTAGTTCTTAGCTTGGATTTTGCATAGGAGTAGAAATATTTGGGTTTCTTGCAATATCCTGTATGGCTCTTTGTTCCTTTGTACTTCTTCTGTCAGGTATGACATCTTAAGTTTTGCTCTAATTCAGTGATCTTCGGTTAAGGCTATCTCTCCTCTGTTGCAACATAACTGTGTTTTTCAGCAATTCATAATCCGTTTTCTTCTCCTGTACCATCTCCTACGCTCTGGAACGATACACTATTTTCAGCATATCAAAGATATATTCATGAGCTGGGTCTGAGACCAGCCCACTCAATCTGGAGAACCACCGAGCATGGGCTGGTGCTGAACCATTATGACAGAATTACAGGCATTGGAGGACGACCAAAACGCAGATGTGATTTACACAGATTTTGCAAAGGCGTTTCACAAATGCGATCATGGAGTGATAGCGCACAAAATGAGGGCCATAGGCATTACGGGAAGGTGGGCAGATGGATTTTGAGTTCCTAACACACAGAACACAAAAAGTAGTAGTGAACAGGGCAAGATCCAGCATCAGCGAGGTCAAAAGCTCAGTGCCCCAAGGCACTGTCCTGCCCTCTGCTGTTTCTCATCCTCATAGCAGACATAGATAAAAACACAGCACACTTTTGTATCATCATTTGCAGATGACACTAAAATAAGCATGAAAGTCACTACGGTAGAGGACACTGAAAAATTACAGGAGGACATAAGCAGGGTCTTCCAATGGGCAGTGGAGAACAACATGACGTTCAAAACGCAAGAGGGTCACCACATAGAACGAAAGGAACACGTAAAGGACTTGGGAATAATTATGTCTGCTGATCTGTCGTTTAAAGACCATAACAAGGCAAAGATCACACAGCAGGAAGATGACGGGGTGGGTTGAGAACTTTCAAAACAAGGAAATAATACACTATTCAAATCGCTAGTGCTCCCTCACTTAGAATACTGCTCTGTGCTGACGGCCCCGTTCAGGGCAGGAGAAATAGCAGAGCTGGAACAAATCCAGAGATCGTTTACGGCTCACATTGAGCCATTGAAACATCTAAATTATTGGAACGCCTTCAAGTCTTGAACATGTACTCATTGGAGCGGAGGAGAGAGATACATGATAATATATACATGGAAAGTACTTGAGGGCCTGGTCCCAAATCTGCACTGCCATAACAACATACTGGAGTGAGAGATATGGGAGAAAGTGTAAAATAAACCCAGTGAGGAGCAGGGTGCGTGGGGACAATACGGGAGCACTGTATTAACATCCGGGGTCCCAGACTATTCAACATCTTACCAGAAGATATCTGAAACACGGCTGGAACCAGTGTAGAAGCCTTCAAGAGGAAACTGGACAAATTCTTCACCAGGTGCCAGATCAACCAGGCTGTGATGGATATGTGGGGCAGCGGGCCTCCAGCAACAGCCTGGTTGACCAGGCAAGCACCAGACGAGCCTGGCCCATGGCCGGGCTCAGAGAGAGATACTCTCGAAACTCTTCAAGGTATATCAAAGGTATATACCAGCCCCTCATTCTGGAAGCACCGAGCATGGGCTGGTGCTCTCTTCCTTGTCAGGCGATCAAATCTGTTCACCTAAAGTCTCAGTTGAGATCGAGACAGAAGGCTATCAGGTTGTTTTCTCTGCTGGTTATCAAGATGGCAATGTCTTTTCGCTCCACGACTGACGTAACTCACTCTCACACACAGTTCACTTTTGTTTCTAAGTTAAGGACTTAGTAATGTTTTGTCACAACCTCACCGTGTATGTAGACACCAACTGTGTCCAATATAGTATTATACACGTTTGTTTCTTCTTGTTGGTGCTTCTAGGTATCTCACTGCTGTCAGGTATTTTAGTTAGTGACTCAGTTGCTCTAACTATTCATGTGGAGAGTTTATTACAGCTATCCCAGGTGGGAAAGTATTGCTATAGATACTTGACAATATAAAAACTAAGCAAAGCCGTAAAAACGTAATCTGTAAAGCAAATGTTAATAATCATCTTTATAAATAATTATCTCTTTGGATTTTCTTTTCACGTTTGTAAGACTAAATATGTCTGATGTTTGGAAACCTGGGAAATACCGAAGATGGTGCACAACAGAAGTGTTAGTCTTGTCTACACTAATAATGCTCCTTTCGGTCATGTTAGAGATCACAGTCATTCTATTAACTGACCCTCTACCTAAACTGTCTACTCCTATATCCTTCACAGATGCCATCTTGTTGAAGCATCCCATATCCATAACAATAATAATATGAATCTTAGTTCTGGCTTTGCCTCTGTAGATGCCTTCCTTTCTCATTACATTGCCAAATGCTCCAAACTTCAGAATACTCATAACTTTACCTGATCTTATTTCCTCCTGCCCCAACATCTTCACCTTTCCTATATTTTCATTGCCTTTCCTGTCTTCTGCCTAGGTGGGTTCTGTCCTTCGGGATTTTGTCCTTTGGAGATTTTAACCAACCCCCCTCCTCTGTTCTCTTGTTCCTTAGAATACCTCCACTGCTGCTGCTGCTGCTACTACTACAACTACTACTCGCTCCTCACGTTCTCCCATTCCCGTCCCTGCCTTCTTCCCTCTCGTATATATTCTGGCACCCTTCCTTCGCTCATATCTAAGTAACTAGTTAATGGTCCAGATCGAACCAACGATGCCTTAAGTTTCAGTCTCCTGTGTTCGGGTTATTCATGTATTGTTCCAGATTCGGCATTATGCCATCACAAATAAAAGATCCTCTTCCTTTTTGGTAACATTTAGAGACAGAAAACAAATATAAATAGTAATTATATAAGTGGGCTCTTCACACTTTTGTATCATCATTTGCAGATGACACTAAAATAAGCATGAAAGTCACTACGGTAGAGGACACTGAAAAATTACAGGAGGACATAAGCAGGGTCTTCCAATGGGCAGTGGAGAACAACATGACGTTCAATGGTGATAAGTTTCAGCTGCTTAGGTATGGAAAAAATGAAGAACTCAAAAGGAACACTATATACAAAACGCAAGAGGGTCACCACATAGAACGAAAGGAACACGTAAAGGACTTGGGAATAATTATGTCTGCTGATCTGTCGTTCAAAGACCATAACAAGACAAAGATCACAACAGCCAGGAAGATGACGGGGTGGGTATTGAGAACTTTCAAAACAAGGAAATAATGCCGATGGTGACACTATTCAAATCGCTAGTGCTCCCTCACTTAGAATACTGCTCAGTGCTGACGGCCCCGTTCAGGGCAGGAGAAATAGCAGAACTGGAACAAATCCAGAGATCGTTTACGGCTCACATTGAGCCATTGAAACATCTAAATTATTGGGAACGCCTTCAAGTCTTGAACATGTACTCATTGGAGCGGAGGAGAGAGAGATACATGATAATATATACATGGAAAGTACTTGAGGGCCTGGTCCCAAATCTGCACACTGCCATAACAACATACTGGAGTGAGAGATATGGGAGAAAGTGTAAAATAAACCCAGTGAGGAGCAGGGGTGCGGTGGGGACAATACGGGAGCACTGTATTAACATCCAGGGTCCCAGACTATTCAACATCTTACCAGAAGATATCGAAACACGGCTGGAACCAGTGTAGAAGCCTTCAAGAGGAAACTGGACAAATATCTTCACCAGGTGCCAGATCAACCAGGCTGTGATGGATATGTGGGGCAGCGGGCCTCCAGCAGCAACAGCCTGGTTGACCAGGCAAGCACCAGACGAGCCTGGCCCATGGCCGGGCTCAGAGAGTAGATACTCTCGAAACTCTTCAAAGGTATATCAAAGGTAAGGTAAGGTTTTTTATAAAAACATATACAAGGATTGTTTCACAGTGGGACACGGGAAAAAAATTTTTTTTTATAAACGTGACACAGTGAATTGGTCACAAAGACTACGTAACATATTTTGCTGAACGAAACTGCTGAATTCATGAAACAGAACTATGAAAGTTCTAGGTATTAAAATAGTGAACAAGAATCTAGTAATTTTACTTGAATGTAAACCACCGTCAACAACGTCTGACTTCACGGAACAGAAAGGGAAAAATCCTACATCAAATATTATCCTCCTTGGAGGTTTCAATCTGCATAATGCGAAATAGAAGCTGGTAAATAAGAGCGTCGTACGAGAGTGCCTGGAAGCACTTTAACCCATCATATCAAAGAGCTAGTTGGACTCTGTGAAAAGTTTGTCTTGAACCAAGAGATAACGGAACCCACTGGAATCGAAGCAAAATGGAATGAGTGTATCGGGTTAAGCTCTAGACTTACTTATATTATTTTTGTTATTGGAAACGAAAATACACTTGACCTGATCTTCACTAAAAATGAGAAACTAATCAGATTTAACAATAACAAGTACTATATACTCTGATAAAAGTACAAACAAGTACGTCAGGAACGGACAAATCTAAGTCGCCGAGAAGAAATTTTCAGTAAATTCAACAGATAAAGAATTATCAGAGATAACCTAAGCTTCGTATATCCACAACAGGGAAGTTGAAGAGGCATACAATGTCTGTATTATGTTCCACTTAGAAAGTTTGCAAGATAAACTGCACAACAAGAAACCTGAAGAATGACCAGAAAAAAATATTAAACTGCTTTAAAAATGAGAGAATGTCATAGCAATTTTTTTTTTATTTTGCTGCCCAAGCGGAAAGTTTATGGTAGACCCAACATTCATCTTGTGGGAGTAGTTTATGGTAGACCCAACATTCATCTTGTGGGAGAAGTTTATGGTTGACCCAACATTCATCTTGTGGGAGTAGTTTATGGCAGACCCAACATTCATCTTGTGGGAGTAGTTTATGGTAGACCCAACATTCATCTTGTGGGAGTAGTTTATGGTAGACCCAACATTCATCTTGTGGGAGTAGTTTATGGTAGACCCAACATTCATCTTGTGGGAGTAGTTTATGGTAGACCCAACATTCATATTGTGGGAGTAGTTTATGGTAGACCCAACATTCATCTTGTGGGAGTAGTTTATGGTAGACCCAACATTCTTCTTGTGGGAGGTAACAAAAGAACAAATGGATACACAACTGAGTTGTGTTCATCTGAATGTATATCAACAGATTGTGTGCCATCTGTTGCAAGCATTTTAAGTGTCTAAATTTGGTCTAATTTACAATAATAAGATACCTTGACATATTACATCCGCTATTATACTATCTCTATGCTCCTCAATACATGGACAGGTACATGAGGCATTTACTTTGATCATCTGTGCATCTGCCAAACTGCCAGAAGTACTTACAACCAAGTCTAAGCCTGGCTACTATAACAACACTCACCCTGTTTATATTACAAGTTGCTCCATAAACATACGTTCATGTAATCATAGTTATAGATCTACTTAAGTCTTCCAAGTGCATTCGTCTGATATTCAAATTCTATATTTACTTCTCTCCCAATATTATTCCAAATGTTAGACACCGATATATTTAACTTATATTCTACATTTTCCTTCAATGTATACTTTCTTTGACTAATTTATCAACTTCATCAAGTTGGAGCAATTCAGTGTGTAATTGAATCCATGAAAATTCAATGTTAATTACCTTGTCTGATTTCTGAATATGTATTGCTGGCTTCCCCAGCAAACAAGTTATTAATCACTGAGTCAAATGCCTTCAGTGATGACATAGAATCAGTAACAATCAAAGAGTGAAGCTCTGTGTCACAAGTTAACTTTAGTGTCATTAGGATTACAAATAATTCAGTATGTAGAGTAGTAGTATAGTTAACTTTTATGCCAAATTCAATGTAGTTGATATAGTCTTTATCGTGGTGAACATCTAAATGGTGACGTTATTGATATAGATCAGAAACTTTAACGTCACATCGAACTGAAGAAGAAAAAAGGAACTTTTAGCAGTGCTGCAAATTGCAAGACACCAGATATATTTCTTCATATAAGAGAAAGAGAAATCAAGAATCACCTGTATAATTGGTCAATTATTTAAAGGTGATCCATACACTGATGACGAAAAGGAATGACAGACATTTTAAAGGACCAGTATGAATTAATTTTCAACAATCTACTAAATTAAAGTGGTGGATACAGACCTTTTCTTTCAATAATCCGGCCTGCCCTACAAAACCGTATCTCTGGCATTAATCACAAAGAATTCGAAAAAAAAAATGAAATTCACATGCCAACACAAGTTGTATTCATGCCGGATTCACGGAGTTCCTTGTTTATAAATAATTGCAAAATAATGGCATCATTAGCACTCACTATCCTCTGAAGAAATTGCTAAGATATAGGTAAAATAAAAGACTGAAAAAGGTGCAGATATAACTCTTCTTCACAAAGAAAGCAGCAGAGAGCAGGGTAGTGAGATTTAAAAAAAAAAGGCTTTATGGAAAGCATTATTTGAACAATCCAAACCAACATGGATTGAAAGTTGCAAGTTATTGCTTGTCAAAGCTACTGAACCATTACAATAGGATTACGGTCCAATGAAATAAAAATAAAAATACAGAAGTGGTCTATATGGATTTTCAAAGGCATTTGACACGTACTATTATGGTGATAGCACATTAAATGGTGTCAACTGAAATAACTGGAATATTAAATTTTCTGATAAATAAAACAAAGAACATGAAGAATAGCGACAAAATCTAACCATAGCAATGTAGAAGAGTTCATTACTGTAAGGAACGATTCTGGAGCCTTCGGTGTTTCTGAACCTCATAGCGAGAGATAAACACTCGTCATAACATCTTATCATTAGTGGATAC
The DNA here is from genome assembly GCA_009830355.1 of Cherax destructor. Taxonomy (NCBI): domain Eukaryota; kingdom Metazoa; phylum Arthropoda; class Malacostraca; order Decapoda; family Parastacidae; genus Cherax; species Cherax destructor. Next base: position 10,741 of record WNWK01026040.1, read on the forward strand.
GAAAATAAACATGAAAGTGTCTTGTAGAAAATGCAACAGGATATCAAATTTTTCCAGCGAGCAGTAAATAAAAAACGGTGTTCCAGTGTGTCAAATTTCATTTTCTCAGACGTGGAAAAAAATTAACTCAAAAGGCACGATTTACAAAAAAAAAAAAAAAAAATCACCAAATGACACAAAAACAAAACACGTGAAGGACTCGGTTGTGATCAAGTCAACTGACTCTCGTTTAGAGAATACAATATGGCAAATGTTCTGAGAACTTGATAAATGTTGGGTGGATATTGAGAACTTTCAATACTAGATAAATACTGTCAATGATAAAGCTTTTCAGATCTCTTGTTTTCTCTCGACTGGAGTACTGTTCGGTGTTGACATCAGTCAGGACAGGAGAGGGATCACAGCTGGAACACACACACCTTTTAGAACCTGTATGGAGCCAAAAATAATTTAGCTGCTTGGAACATTTAAAACTTCTAAAAGTGCGTCCTCTAGAGAAGATACACGATGAAGACACTGGAGGGTCTTGTCCTAACCTAGACAATACCATAACAATTAGAGAGAAATATTAGAGTTAAGGGTTTGTTGAATTGACAAGTCGGGCTGTGGTTCATACTTTGGACTGCTTGCTACCAGCAGGAACAGCCTAGTTGATCTGGCCCTGATCCACCGGAAGGCCTGGTCATGGACTTGGTCGCGGGGGCGTCGACCCCCGTAACACCCTCCAGGTAGAATCCAGGTAGGTAGAAATCCCAGATCAATCAAGCTGAGATGGCTATGTGGACCGTCAACAACAACAGCCTGTGTGTCTGCCAAACTGCCAGAAGTACTTGTAACCAAGCCTAAACCGGCTACTGCTACATCAGTCAGCAAGTTGTTCTATAAACGTACTTAACTACGTTCATGTTATCATAGTGCTTATAGACCATTGAGCTTTGAAAAAGTCATTAATATCATGCCCACGCACTCTGCCCCAGGTCCAGACTCTTGGAACTCTGTGTTCATGAAAAATTGCAAGCCCCTATCGTGTGTTTTATGTGTGGCATGGAGAGGGAGTCATGACACAGAGGTCATCCCACAATTGCTAAAAACAGCGGATACTGCCCCCACTCCACGAAGGCGACAACAAGAAATGTGAAGAGTCTGGGACCACTTACGTTGATACAGTGTTCACTTTTTGCGCCCACTTCACCCCTGCTTTTTACTGGGTTTATTTTGCACTTCCATATCTCTCACTCCAGTATTTTGTTATGGCAGTGTGTAGATTTGGGATGAGGCCCTCAAGTACTTTCCAGGTATATATTACCATGTATCCCCCCTCCAGTGAATACTTATTTTAGACTTTAAGGAGTTCCCTGCTATTAAATTGCTTTATTTTATTATTATTATATTTGTAAACAATCTCTGTACCTGCTCCAGCTCTGATATTTCTTATGCTCTAAACAGGGCCGTCAACACTGAGTACCTCACTGGTCCCTCACACTACACCACAAGCCCTCATAAAAACTCACCAGTCCCTCACACTACATCACTAGTCCTTCACACCTCACTAGTCCCTCACATTTCCTCACTTAGCCAAGCCTCACAATACGTAAGCTGTCCATAAAACTTAATAAATTATTGAGACCGGAAATCTGGCATTCCCTGGTAGAGTAAACACCTGCCTAGTGCTCCCTACTTCCCACGGACTTTATAAACATACATGAAGACGCCACAGCACCTACTCACGCACACATGCGAACCTAAGTATACTTTCTACTTCCCGCACTCATTTCATGGCACAGTATAACTTGCAAAAACCACTAAAGGTTGAATAAATCTGATATACCAGTGTGAAGGTAATCTAGTATTGTAAATCAATTTCCTGCTGAGGACTCAGGTCGCCAGCATGTGCACACATATTCGATAGATGATTACCAATGATTAGCATAGACTCCACAAGCATCAAGACTACGTAATTTTGTGTAAACGCTAACTTAGCTGGAATAACATAGTTTAATAGATTATAGGTAAACCATAAGCTAGAACCTTGAAGGCAGCAAGTCCCAGGATCTCGCTTATAATACTTTGAACCTAGTTTAATTTTTTTTAAGAATACGCGAATTCACAGCAAATCCATATGGCAAAGAAGCACAAATTAGACAAGAATAGATATCTAACATTGTGTGTATCTACTCGAAGTGGCGGACCAACCAGGGAAGCCCAGACAAGCCCAGACAAGCCCAGACAAGCCCAGGCAAGCCCAGGCAAGCCCAGGCAAGCCCAGACAAGCCCAGGCAAGCCCAGGCAAGCCCAGACAAGCCCAGACAAGCCGGGTCGGGCTAGGCCGGGTCGGGCTAGGCCGGGCTGCAGAAGGAAAACTCTCGAAACCCATCAAAAGAATAAATAAGGTATAACACCTAAAGGAATTTTAATGCAATTTGGACTAAATAGTTCCCACCTTCGACATAACAAGGAGAGACCAACACCATATTAAAGGCAACGGGTTATCTTAAAGTGCGTAAATTAGACACAAGTGCAATACTTGGGTATATTTATTGAGGAAACCTTTCGCCATACAGTGGCTTCATCAGTCCAATACAAAGAAGAATGTTGAAGATCAGCAGGAGCTTGAGGTAATCAGTCTCTCATCCTGGAGTCGATGTAATCAGTTTATCAATTTTGACAGGAATACAGCACATGCAGGTAGGTTCGCCAGGTCTGGTCCTGGCCCGGGTCTTCTCTTGCAGTATATAAGCCCCTCTTCGTCCATATGCACGAAGAGGGGTTTATATATTACAGACTGTGATGGATATGTGAAGCAGCGGACCTCCAGTAGTAACAGCCTGGTTTACCAGGCAAGCACCAGACGAGCCTGGCCCTTGGCCGGGCTCCGAGATAGTGAAACTCTCGAAACTCTTCAAAGGTATATCAAAGATATATATATATATATATATATATATATATATATATATATATATATATATATATATATATATATATATATATATATATATATATATATATAGATCAGGCAACCGTAGAATTCCCTATATCAAGATTCCAAGATGTTGTAATGTCTGACAGAAATGTAGATGAATGGTTCTGAATCTCTCTCTCTCTCTCTCTCTCTCTCTCTCTCTCTCTCTCTCTCTCTCTCTCTCTCTCTCTCTCTCTCTCTCTCTCTCTCTCTCCCTCCTCCACACTCTTCTCCAGGCGTGTATACATTTATTATAACCCACTTTTCGCATCCGACCCTAATTTTAATCCACATAATCCCCAAATTTATACATTCACATTTCCTCTTTTCTTGCCATAACTGATCCTTCAACATTATCAGCTACAGAGCTCATAAAATATATGGCTTTGAGGGAAGTGAAGATATTCTTGAAGACTGCTGGAGCTGTGTGAAACAGCGTGGATCACAGACGGTGCCACTGATGGTGCCACTGATGGTACCACTGATGGTGCCACTGATGGTGCCACTGATGGAAACAGGAATATAAATTGTTTCTAAATGTGTCTTATTAGTAGCTCCATAGCTAAGTGGTAGAGTGCTGGACTTGCCAATCACAGGACCACGGTTCAATCCCCTCCTCCATCCTATTCGTGCCGAATAGGTAAAATGTGCGATTTTGGCTTAAATAGCAACGCACTTCTTGCTGAATAAGGCAAGGGAAAATTTGTGTATGCAATAATTTCGCAAAAATCATTCTGAACCTAACGAAAAAAAAATATATGTCATTGTGTTTGTTTATTATTAAATTATTCTAAACTTATCTAAAATATATTTAGTTGGACGAGGCTACCTTTGATATACCTTTACCTGTGAAGAGTTTCGAGAGTCTATCTACTCTCTGAGCCCGGCCATGGGCCAGGCTCGTCTGGTGCTTGCCTGGTCAACCAGGCTGTTGCTGCTGGAGGCTCGCTGCCCCACATATCCATCACAGCCTGGTTGATCTAGCCCCCGGTGAAGATACTTGTCAAGTTTCCTACTGAAGGCTTCTACACTGGTTCCAGCCGTGTTTCGGATATCTTCTGGTAAGATGTTGAATAGTCTGGGACCCCGGATGTTAATACAGTGATCCCGTATTGTCCCCACCGCACCCCTGCTCCTCACTGGGTTTATTTTACACTTTCTCCCATATCTCTCACTCCAGTATGTTGTTATGGCAGTGTGCAGATTTGGGACCAGGCCCTCAAGTACTTTCCAAGTATATATTATCATGTATCTCTCTCTCCTCCGCTCCAATGAGTACATGTTCAAGACTTGAAGGCGTTCCCAATAATTTAGATGTTTCAATGGCTCATTGTGAGCCGTAAACGATCTCTGAATTTGTTCCAGCTCTGATATTTCTCCTGCCCTGAGCGCTTGTTATGATAAGGTTAGGTAGGTTTTCTAAGGTTCTTTTTAGTACGAAATTATTAATTTTTACATTAACATAAATGAAAAAAAAAATATATATTTTTAAGCGTAAATGATTTTTTTTTTAGAAAGGACTTAATTTTAAATGAGTTCTTGTTAATTGACCAATTTTACCTATTCAGCAAGACATTACATATTATGCAGTGTGCTGCAGTAAAAATATTGTATAAAAAAATGCTCCATAGTTCCGGGATTGTTCTGAAACCGGACGCGTATTATTCCTGGTCAGGCAGAGGAGAGTGAGGTGCGCGAGTGTTAGTATATGGAGCACAGCGCCTTCATCAATATGTCCTAATACATCACGGTTTGTTTTGTAGGGATGGTGGGTTTTTTTTTTTTTGCAAGTTTACACCATAGGTTATTTTATTTGTGTTTATGTGCTCTCATGTTTACCTGTTTTTGTCTGTTGGTAAACAGACCTGTCGTGTCAGTATCATAGATACACTTGTTTAGTATATCTTTATACAGCTGGTCCCTTTGCGTGTGACGTCACGGTACCCGCTGACGTCAGAGGCTCAGCGCATGTGCACAGCCTATCATAGGCAGACTGCCTCACTACGTTAGACCTACAGGCGAGACAGACGGTGTGCGGGACTCTCCTTCACTTACTGTAATTATACCGTAACCATCCAACAAGGAGTATCTTTGACCTCCTATATCTCTCCCAAGACCCACGACAAGTGGTGAGCAGCGGTGTGCCGTAATTTTTATCGATTACGATGTTATAGAGAGATAGACTTCAAGCAAGCAAACAGCCTCCAGACCGACCACGTTACCAGCTCCTACATCAAAGAAGTCTACATATCTACAGTATCTCCTGGTCAGCTAAGTGCCTTACTTGTTTATTTTGCTAAAACCTACGAGGGGTTGACCCGGGTTTTGCAAATTCTGTACGAGTAAGCCAGTGAGGGGAGAGTCCCATTCAAGCCAGTAAAGCCACCACCAGCTACGTCAGCCTAGGCTTAAGCCAGCTTCTACCTTGCTGTGCTAGTTTGTCACAAGATTCCAAGCCAGTCAATCTGTGTGAAAATATTCTACTAAGCCAGCAAGCCACTCTGCTGTCTGAGAAGTAAGCCACGTGAGTCCAAGCATTTATACCACCTTGTACTCCAGTGTATTGCTGTTCTGTGTACAATACCACCCCCGTGGTATTCCTGGGTTTTCAAGCCACCCTGGGTTAAGTTCATGTAAACGGCGTAAGCCACAGGCGCACGCGGGAAACAGTGTGGGCTAACCCTACCAGCCACCACCCCCCCACCACCCACGCCAAGGCAGACGCCTTGACCACGTGCATCCACCCACACAAAGCATTAAGTGTGGATTATTTCACCCTTAACTGGGTCCTGCAAGCAGTTTATTGGCTACGAACCAGGTCGAGCGTCCTGAGTGTGTTTCTTCTGAACTGTTGTGCCAACTGTACTAAAACACCCGGTTCGTAGTTCAACGTTTATGCACATTACTCCTAGATATCTGCGCGAGTGGATCACCATCCTCCACCAGCCTCCACCATCCTCCACCACCACGCTCCAGTCAAGTTTTACACCCTAGAGACATTTATTGTGTTGTTGTTTTATTTTTCAGATAATCTATAGAAAATTTCGTGTGTTGAGACAATTTCTGCGAGTTACATAAATTTTGAGTTATCCTAGGAAGTGTTATGTGTTAAAGTAATTATTTGCATTAATTTTTGATTTCACTAGTATTGTCTCTTGTTAATTATTGCGTTATAATTTCTGTGAATTTCGTTGTGTTACTAAGTATGCAGTAAGTACAGTTTTGTTAAAGTTATCTTGTGTTCCAATGTTCCACCAAGTAGTAATTTTTTTTAAAAGATTTTCAATTTTTTCCCCAGCATTACCCATGTGTTGTTGAATTTTCTGTTTTGTTAATTATTGTGTTCCACCAAGTGTACTATCCCAGAGTCATTTTGTATTATCTTACCCTTGTTTGTTAATGTTTTAATTGTGTAATTAATTAATTTTGCTTGCCCCAGTAACTATATATTGTTTTCTCCTCCAAGCAATTTTTAACATTTTAACAGTAATATTCCCTGCTAATTCTTATGTGTTGCAGTCAGTGTTATTTTTTTCCCTTGCACCTGCTATTGTTTTGTGTACTTGTTCTTTTGTATAGTGCTAATGTGCCTTCATTTTGCAGATTAGACAAATAACTTACTGAGGATATTATTTTGCTACAATAATTACTTGTATATAGTCAACAAGAGCATGACTTTGTAGAGACAGTAAGTTAACTGTTCTGTGCCTTTGATGAGTATCTTCAGCTAATGTAAGTGTTAATACCAATTTATTGTCATTAATTTTTCATTTGTTTTCATGTGTTGTTGAACAAATTCACTCTTAGTTTGTCTAAAGTCAGTGTTTTTAGTAAATTGTTCAGTAACTGTTTCATTGAGTTACCTTGCTTTGCTTGCAATTAAGAGTAAGAGTGTTCAAACTATTTTATTTCTAATATCTTTGTGTTGTGTGAAAATAATTTACCCCAGTGTGAATTTTTTCAATCAGTCATTCCTGAAATTGATTTTGTATAAAGTAAATTCGCCAGTATTCACCTTGTTTTATCAATTTTGTTGTGTTTAATTGCTCTAGTAACTTGTCATTTCCTAAGAGTAATAAGTAATTATTCCAGTGAACTTCTAGTGATACAAGCAGTAAAGTTACTTTAATTTTGGCCAGTGAACAATTCTACCGAATTGTTTTATCAGATTGTTGCTAGTGCCATAAGCATTATTGAATTCTTTTAATTAATTGTGTATTTAATTCTTTTGTTGTGTTGCAATTTTGTTGATATTTAAAGAAAAGAAAACTCATTTTGCTGTTCAAGTTAAAGCTAGATTGTTTTATCTTAGTGTGTTGAATTTTCTTGCCAAGTCAATTTCCAGTGAGTTATCTTTTCTTTAGTGTTATTGTGCTATTATCCGTGTTACTCATGCAGAATATTTAATAATTACTATCAGTTAAGCTATCTTGTGCCATATACTTGTGTAAATTTTTGCTTTCAATTCGATTCTCGTTTATTTGCTAAGTCATGTCTCAGGAAAATGTAACTTGTAATGGGGTGAGTGTTGCCAGTCAAGGCAATGACGTGGGACTGCATAGTCAGAATCAATTGAATAACGAACGACAAAAGACTCCTCATGCTTCTAACTATTCTAGAGACCCTATTGATTCACTACCCCTTTTTAATGGTGACCCAGACAGTCTTGACGACTGGTTCCTTGCAATTCGTTCAAGGGCAAGTTCCGTGGAAAGTCCTCCATCGGAGGAGGCCTTATTACTATGGCAAAGAATCCTTGGCTAGGTCGCCTGCCGCTAATAATGTGTTGACTCTTTTGCGTATGAAAGAATTCAAAGGTCTAACTAAATGGGAAGATTATGAATCAAGATTACGTAAGTTCCTCAATCCTAAGGAGGCCGTAGATCCATTTATTGTACTAAAGGAACTAGTGAACGCGGTCCCTAGGCACGATGAACAGCTGTGTCAATTTGCTTTCAGGTTAGATGCCCTCTTATCATCGTTTGCGACTGGATTCCAAAAATCCTCTTTCTTCCCGCCTGGCCATGTAATGGATGGTTGGTCAATAGGTAAATTTGCAGCTTATGGTGCCATTAAGCAATTGATGCCACCTACAGCAGTATATGCTTATAAGGCAAGTCCTTTAACTGTCAGTGTAGAACCTCTTGAAGCTCTCGGACATGTCCGTGATTTGTGTCCCCCCAAATCGTTCCCTCATCGTAGATCAGTACAATCCACATTACCTGAGTTACAGCACTCAAACGCCCCTGTCGTTTGTGCAACACGGCAAGGCCTAGTAACTATCATTCCCGTTCTTCTTCCAAAGGGAGTGTGAAAAATCAGTACGCTCATAGTAACCGTAGTACCTATAGTGACCACAGCAGACGTATCTGCTACAACTGTGGTTACAGAGGTCATATTGCTATAAACTGTCCTGAAAATGCCTCTAAGAAACGTCGCACAGTCGAAGAGCCCTATCCAGACTTACCTTATTGCACTTATCACCGGATAGCTGGCCATGATACTTCCGAGTGTAATGCCTTAAATAACCCGGGTATTCCAGATCCTTCCGTGGTCGCTCATACAGTAGAAGTAGAAGAGGTAATAGAGGCCGTGGTTCCCAGCCTAATAACCAGAACCAAGTAAAGTTTGTGAACTCGGGGGAATCCGAGCGCCCCAATCAGACCGACCCGTGGTGACAGTGGGAAATACCGCGTACTCCATCCCCATCCAGAATTCCTTCGAGGCTCTGTGTGATCTCGGTGAGAGGATTGTGGTGATGAAACTCCAGTAACTGATGATGACTGCTCCGTAGATGAGATAATTGAGGAAAGTAATGATGAAATTCCAGTGATGGAAGATGATACTTTTGGAGACGAGGTGGAAGAAACTTTTACTGATGATAATCCGCCATCTTGTTTGCATATTAGTTCCAGTGCAAATATGGGTCCCTTAGTAGAAGGATCCGTGTATGGTGCACCCGTCCAGGTGTTTATGGATTCTGGGGCACAAGTAAATATCATCAGGTCTAGTTTGTTTAGAGATAAGCAGCTAAAACATGTCCTTCTCATAGAACCAGCTCGTGTGTCCACCCTTCGTGGTGTTGCGGGTTCTCCATTACGTGTCAGAGGTCGGACTACTCTTACCTTCTTTATCCAAGGTAGAGAATTAACCACTTCTTTCCTTGTCGTTGATAAGATTAGTTTCCCTGGTGACCTTCTAATCGGGTTTGCTGCCATGAGAATTTCCGAATTGTGCTTGATCCTTACCGATGGCAGGCAGAAATCGATGACCTAGTTGTACCATTTTGGGGTTATCAACTGGGATCCGAGGTCTGCCATACAGCTGCAGAGTTTACAGACCGGATTAAGTACTTGCAAGCCGATATGTTACCTAGTAGCGTTGCCAAGCGGCCAGGCACTGGAAATTCTGTCACTCAAGTCTGTGTTCCACCCTCAACAAATTTAGACATGCAAGATAGTGCCCAGTCTACTCAGGTACCGGAGGTATCCCGGACCGCCTTGAGTACTGAGTCTATCTCGGCAATGCCGACTAATTCAAGTAGAGTTTCTCCACAAGGGACGCCTTGTCGGAAAACACCTATTTGAAATTAGTAATGCCATCTCTTGTCGACGTCACGTGCCGTCTGCAGAAAGATACCTCTGTAGCAGCTAGTGCCCTCACTAGAGTGTCTGTTGTTGTCCCCATGTTCCAGATGGTGACAATGTTCTAGTTGACAGTAATTCCTGCAGAGTGAAGGGTTTATTTGTTGAGCCATCTTTACACACTGTCCAAGACAGTAAGATATTTCTACTTGTGCAATACCTTGGGTCACAGTGTTCGACTCAGAGCCAATACAATCATTGTTGATCTTGTTCACTACCCTTACCCTATTCGGGTTGAGGATGAGTTGCCACCTGACCAGTGGGTCGGTGCTATTTCAACCGGGAGGATCCATCCACTCCACCGGACCAGTCTATTCCACCAGTAGAAGAGAAAGACTTAGCTTCTACCGACTTTCCAGACGAAGTCGGACGGTTGTTGAAACTATTGAATAAACACCGTAGAGCAATTGCCTTACCAGGTGAGAAGATGGGTTTAACGAACTTATTGTCCCATCGTATCCCACTTGAACCTGGTACCAGACCAATTTATGTACCTGCGTACAGGATGCCGCATTCCAAGTCGCTGTCGCAGAGGAATTAATAAATAAGATGCTTGACGATGGCGTGATCGTACCTAGTAACTCACCTTGGAATGCGCCCTTAATCCTAGTGCCTAAGAAGGACGGTACTTGGCGCCCAGTGATTGATTTTAGGAAGTTAAATGCGAAAACAATTCCAGACCGTTTCCCACTTCCTGTACTTGGTGACCTGTTACGTAATATAGGAGATAATAAGGTCTTCTCAACCCTCGATTTGTTACAAGGGTTTTGGCAAGTTCCTCTTCATGAGGACAGCCAAGAGCTCACCGCATTCTCTACTCCAACAGGTCATTTCGAATTCTGTCGTATGGCTTTCGGATTAAGATCCTCACCTATCACATTCTCGAGGCTCATGACCAATATCTTTAGAGGCCTTATAGGAAAAGATCTAATGGTATATTTAGATGACGTAATTGTTATGTCCGAGGATGTAAATAAGCATTTAGAAAGACTGGAGAAGGTACTGAGTAAGCTTGAAGAAGCCAATCTAAAGATCAAACTGTCTAAATGTCAATTTTTCAGATCAGAAATTAAGTTTCTGGGTCACGTAGTCACTCCTAGAGGGGTTTAACTGACCGAAGTAAAGTAGATGCAGTATTGAATTTTCCAACTCCCAAAACTGCTGATGCCGTAAGATCCTTTGTGGGCTTAGCAGGTTTTTATAGATCATATATTGCTAATTTTTCCTCAATAGCAGCTCCTCTAACTGAGTTGCTTAAGAAAGATGCTCCATTTGTTTGGACCTTCAGTCAGGAAAAAGCATTTCAAACCTTGAAAGAAAGATTAACTTCTGCTCCAATCTTAAAATTCCCAGATTTTACAAAGCCTTTCTATTTAACCACTGATGCCAGTTCTATAGGCATTGGTGCAGTTCTTGCACAGAAGATTGATAGTAAATACAACGCAGTTGCATTTGCTAGTCGAGTCCTTACAAAGGCTGAAAGGAATTATACAGTAACTGAGCAAGAAGCCTTAGCAATAGTGTGGTCTTTAAAACACTTCCGAGACATAATTTATCAGTACCCTGTCCATGTCTTGACAGATCATGCACCTCTAATACCATTGTTCCAGAATAAACAACCTACTGGAAGACTAGCTAGATGGTCCTTAACTATCCAAGAGTTCAACCCTACCTTTGAACATTTACCTGGCAAGTCAAATGTAGTTGCAGATGCTTTATCGCGCCATGTTAGCGTAGTAACTGCTGATCCTCCGTTTAGTGCTGAGGATGTAAAGAATGCCCAAAGAACAGACCCCTTGTGGTCTGGTGTGACTCGATTCCTGCTACAGGAAGACCTTATTCTTACTGTGAAGCCACCAGCACCTATCAGTGACTTTGTTATGAACCAAGAATTACTGTATCGCGTAACCGAGCTGGGAACGCCTGAGACGGGCATACCGTTAGTAATTCCTCAGTCACTAGTAAAAGTAGCTTTACAGCTAATTCACGATGCACCAGGTGTTGCACACCCTGGTATGGACCGTTCGATTAAACAAGCAAGATTGAAGTACTTTTGGCCTCGTATGGCAACTGATATTACCGAGTATGTTAAGAAGTGTAGTGTTTGTATGAAACACAAGGGTAATATCAACGGTCCCAATCCTATCCAGATGTATCCCACTACTAGTGAGCCATGGGAAAGAGTTGCAATAGATCTGCTAACTAATTTTCAATGTACAACGCAAGGCAATAAACATCTGTGTGTGATGGTCGATCATTTCACCAGATATTGTGAGTTAGTTCCTATTCCAGACAAGACTGCCGAGACAGTAGCTAAAGCGTTTAAGACGTATAATCTGTAGACACACCACTCCTAAATCCTTAGTATCCGATAATGGAGGTGAATTTTGTAACGAGATTCTAGAAAACCTATGTGCCTTGTATAAGATTACTAAATCTACCATTGTTCCACACCATCCTGCCAGCAATGGTTTAGCAGAAAGAACTAATAAAAAGTACTCGATGTCTTGAGAGCCACTGTTAATCCCAATAGTTCAACCTGGGATGAAGTTATACCTGATGTTCAATGTGCTATAAATTCTGCTTTCAATGCTTCTATAGGTGATACGCCGCATTACGCCTTGTATAATGTTGACAAGCGTTTGCCTTATGAGTTGTTATATTCTAATCCAAAACCGTCGTATAACCCTGATGATTTCATAGCAACTCGTACCAGCCAAGCTCAGAGTGTTTTCAGAAGAATCCGTGAAACACTTCATAAGTCAACAGCAGAATTTACTAGAGTAACTAATACTAAAGCCAAACCGACTAAAGTTCAAGTAGGGTCCAGAGTCATGTTGTTCAACTTTAACAAAACTTCAGCAATGCCTAAATTAGACCAAAGGTTTGTTGGCCCATATCGAGTAGTTGAACATATCAAGGGCAATAAGTATAAAGTTAGAGAACTTAGTACGGGTAAGTGTAAAGAAGCACATTTAGATCATATGAAGTTAGTATGTGACGAAGACGAAGCCCTGACAACCAGACTGTTGTGACTGACAATGATAATCCGTCTGACCCCGTACCTTCAACTTCTAGTAGTGAGTCAGAGGAACAACCTGATTGTCGTTACTCCTTGCGTACACGTCAAGTGTTGAGAAACCCCCAAGTATCATTTGTTGATATCAGTGTAGACCCTCCTCAATCAGAAGTTGAGTTACCTACTGTAACAGAGTTTGATCCACCCAGAGATGATAACCATTCTGTATATGTAAATCTTACCCTAGCAGAGTTGGGGTTAAATGTAAATAGACTGTATAATTAGATGATTGAGTTAAGAGAAATTGTCGACTGTGTGTTTTGTTACTAAGTGTTCATTATCTAGAATTTTTTTTGTGTGTGTTCATGTTCCCTGCGAGTTCTGAGCTTTAACAGTTGATCGTGCTAGCCGAGTCTCTCTCTGTTAAAACTTCTTCCGTGTAAATATATTTATTCTTCCTCAGAACCCGCTGAGTGCATGAATACAGATTGATCGATCAAATTTGCAAATTGTAATTTATGTAATCCATTATATCTAGATCCATTAAATTTCTCTTATGTACCATTAACTCAAGAAGTGCGAGAGTAAGATTAATCTTGATCAGTTCAAAGTTATAATGTGTTTGCTATTGTATAGATTCACCCAGTACCACCTGTCTGTTCAGCCTGTAGAGTTGTATAGTATGCCGAGACGTCATACGATAACATGGCCGAGCTGTCGTGTCAGTATCATAGATACACTTGTTTAGTATATCTTTATACAGCTGGTCCCTTTGCGTGTGACGTCACGGTACCCGCTGACGTCAGAGGCTCAGCGCATGTGCACAGCCTATCATAGGCAGACTGCCTCACTACGTTAGACCTACAGGCGAGACAGACGGTGTGCGGGACTCTCCTTCACTTACTGTAATTATACCGTAACCATCCAACAAGGAGTATCTTTGACCTCCTATATATCTCTCCCAAGACCCACACGACAGACCGGCAGTCATGGAGTCACCCTGTTCATGTTTATATATTTTGTTTTCTCACTAGTAGCAGTGTACTAGTGAGCTAATGTGAGTACTAGGTAAAGGTGAACGGAAGTGTGGTGATGTTGATTGCAGTAGAGTAATTTGTAGGTTGCATATGTTACTTTACTTTTAATATTATATTATATTTTTGTATAGTCGAGTTTTTGTATCCTTCCTTATATTACATTAACCATTTATATTTATGCTTAAAAATTTGGATGCAGGTACATGCTGGCCCTAGAGTGGTTTTTCCAATGTTTAATAATTTAAATGCCCCTATACTTGGCAGGTTTACCCTTCAGGAGCCAGGACTTTTTATTGCGTTACACAGTCAAAAAAAAAGAGTAACACACACACAGACACACACACACATACACACACACACCACCCACACACATATATATATATATATCATTGCGACTAGCCAAGGATTCGAACCCATGTTGTTTTGGCCTGCCTCGTGGTGAGCACATAAGCTTCTAACCCACTGGCCCACCAAATCCTACAAGAATCAAGAACCCAGCAGAGCTAGGAGTGTTACCGTGATCCGAGGACATACAGTGGTGTGGGTACCTCTGAGCTAATTTCATTCTCCTCCCCGTTTGGTGTACTAGACTCAACAAACAGTATTTTACATTATTGTAACGACATACGAGTGGTATTGATCAATAACAATACTGCGACTAGCCAAGGATTCGAACCCATGTTGTTTTGGCCCGCTTCATGGAGCGTCATGTGGTTTTCGCTAACAATGAGGAGAGCCAAAACAACATGGGTTCGAATACTTGGCTAGTCGCAGTGTTGTTATTGATCAATACCACTCATTCGTGGTTACAATAATATAATATAATATAATATAATATATATATATATATTGTGGAGAAAATTCTCCAAAGGAGGGGGGTATGCGCCCTTACTACCCTTGGTAAGGGCCCTCACCCTTTCCACCCTTAGGAAAGGGCCAGAGGAGGCGCGTCTGGCTGCATAAACAATTTAATTCAAGCCAGATGTACTGTCAACAGTGTGTCAAGAATTGTGCTGACCACAGCACCACGAGGCACCTCATGGCACCACATGGTTGCACGAGGCTGCACAAGGCAGCATGAGGGGTCAGATTGAATTTGGCCACTGAAAGAACGGGTCATACGACTATTGGTCATGCGGCGCGAGGCGACGTAAATCAACATAGACATTACTCGTTCGCGTCCGTTATATCATTTAATCTCCACTAACGTCGGGAAATAAGATAAGAACTCTGTTCCAGCGCGTTTAGTGTATAACATCAACATTGCAGTATATTCAGAAGTGTGCGCAGCTTCAGACTGCAAAAAGGAGAAACGTAGAGACAATCGCAAGTGAACTCCATCGAAACAAGACGGTGATTCTTCAGCGGCATTCTACAATCAAGACAGCATTTCCGCCGTATATGGTGGAGCCAACACCATCGCTCAAAGTTACACGAGCAAGGTAAGAATTTGATGTTCTGGTCAAAACAGGGGACTGCGCAGTTCTTGTATTCAAGAACATTCAAATTTTTACCTAGGGACGGCGGTTATGCGTGGACTTTTTAGTCCAAAACAGTGAGTAAAACGCCTTTCAGTCCATCTAAGACTGAAATATGGACATACTCTCCTTTGGGGCAATAATTATAATCCCTTGATGTTTACCTTACAGCCCTGTGGAGATAGAGGCCATAGATGGATCCCCTGAGAAGGT
The DNA here is from genome assembly GCA_009830355.1 of Cherax destructor. Lineage (NCBI taxonomy): Eukaryota > Metazoa > Arthropoda > Malacostraca > Decapoda > Parastacidae > Cherax > Cherax destructor. Next base: position 26,091 of record WNWK01026040.1, read on the forward strand.
GTTGGTGGCGGCTGCGACATCTTGGATTCATCAATAAGCTAAGTACAGTACATTATCGTAGGAAAGTGCACATTCTCCATATATATATATATATATATATATATATATATATATATATATATATATATATTTTATTTTATTAACACATCGGCCGATTCCCACCAAGGCAGGGTGGCGCGAATAAGAAAAACTTTCATCATCATTCACTCCATCACTGTTTTGCCAGAGGGGTGCTTACACTACAGTTATAAAACTGCAACATTAACACTTCAGAGTGAAGACACTGTACTTCCCATAATATATATGTCGTGCCGATTAGGTAAAATTGGTCAATTAGCAAGAACTCATCTAAAATTAAGTCCTTTCTAAATTTTTTTCTTATACGTTTAAAGATATATTTTTTTCATTTATGTTAATGTAAGAATTTATAATTTTGTACCAAGACAAACTTTGAAAACCTACCTAACCTTATTAAAACAAGCGTAATTTAATTTAGCCTAACCCAACTCAATATATTTTAGATACTTTAACATTAATTTAATAATAAACAAACACAATGAAATATATTTTTTTCGTTATGTTCAGAATGATTTTGGCGAAATTATTGCATACACAAATTTTCACTTGTCTTATATGGCAAGATGAGCGTTGCTATTTAAGCCAAAAACCCAAGTTTTACCTAATCGGCACGACTATATATATATATATATATATATATATATATATATATATATATATATATATATATATATATATATATATATATATATATATATATATATACATTAGATGTCAAGAATGCATTTTATCTCCTGAAAAGAGACGTAGTATTAGCAGCTGTACAAGAACATTTCCCAGGTCTCTTCCCTTTTGTTTCAGCTGGATATAACAAGGAATCAATGCTCCTGTTTGGAGAGCATGAAATCACATCATCAGAGGGTGTCCAGCAAGGAGACCCTCTCGCACCATTTCTCTTCTGTATAGCGGTTAGGGAAATCACAGTCAGACTGACCAGTGAGCTAAACATCTGGTTCCTGGATGATGGCACACTAGCAGGTACAAAGGAGTCCCTTCTAGATGATCTTACACAGGTGATGACACGGGGACAGGAAATGGGTCTCATCCTGAATCCATCCAAATGTGAAATCATCTCAGTCAATCAACAAGTGATAGATGCAGTGAGATCAAAACTACCAGGAGCAAGTCATTGACCCTACTAATAGTGTCTTGCTTGGAGCAACTCTGGGAAGCGATGCCATTGACACAATTCTCAGGAAGAAACTGGAAGAATTGAGGAGAATGGAACAACGAATAGACAATCTTGACACCCATGATGCCTTGTACCTTCTCACAAAATGCTTGAGTCTGCCCAGGTTGACATATTTCCTATGATGTGCTCCTTTTTATGATAACCTTATACTGCACGAATATGACAGTATCCTGAGGCAGATACTTACTAAAGTACTTAACCTTACTCTAGAAGATGGGCAGTGGGACCAAGCTACACTCCCAGTCAGACTAGGAGGCATTGGTGTCCGCAAGTCATCTCAGATTGCTCTACCTGCTTTCCTGTCTTCATGCATTGCATCCAGAGGGCTTGTAGCAGCAATTCTCCCTGAATATCTTAGGGACACGAATGGAATTCATGACCAAAAGTTCGTTGATGGAGCCAGGATCTGGGATAATCTAACAGGCTCTGAAACCAGGCCTTCTCCGCCCAACAACTACAAACAGTCGCACTGGGATGGCCTAATAGTAGAGAATATAG
>WNWK01026041.1:0-27857 GCA_009830355.1 Cherax destructor
AACAATATCGAATTCTTTATCATTATCAACTGCCTCAAAAGCCTTACTGAAAAAGGTAATAAATTAGTTAGGCAGGAACGGCCCCTGGTGAATCCATGTTGAGTATCATTAATCAAATTATGCCTATCGAGATGGCTTCTTATGTTATCAGCTATAATCGACTCTAATAATTTGCCCACAATTGAAGTTAGACTTATTGGGCGGTAATTTGATGGTAACGACTTGTCCCCTGCTTTAAAAATAGGAATTACATTAGCCATCTTCCACGTATCAGACACTACACCTGTTTGAAGAGATAGGTTAAAAATGTTAGTTAAGGGTTCACAGAGTTCAATTTTGCATTCCTTAAGAACCCTTGAAAAAGCTCATCAGGGCCTCGATTTATTTTGCTTCAAACGGTCTATCTGTTTGATAACCATTTCGCTAGTGACTGTGATATTACATAATTTATCTTCTTCAGGCCCACTAAAATACCTAATTCTTGGGATATTATTAGTGTCTTCCTGAGTGAAAACCGAGAGAAAATAATTATTAAAAATAGAGCACATTTCATTCTCTTTGTCAGTAAGATACCCATAATTATTTTTAAGGGGACCTATCTTATCTCTAACTTTTGTTCTATACACCTGGAAAAAGTTAAATAACGTAGAACTTAGCCATACAGATTGCGAGAAGGACTTGGGGGTGATGGTAAGCAGCAACCTTAAACCAAGACAGCAATGCCTAAGCGTACGTAATAAGGCAAATAGATTACTGGATTTATTCAAGAAGTGTTAGCAACAGAAGTCCAGAGGTTATATTACAGCTTTATACATCATTAGTAAGGCCTCACCTAGATTACGCAGCTCAGTTCTGGTCTCCATATTACAGAATGGACATAAATTCGTTAGAAAACATTCAGCGTAGAATGACTAAATTAATACATAGCATTAGAAATCTTCCTTACGAAGAAAGATTGAAGACCCTAAAATTACATTCACTTGTAAGACGTAGAATGAGGGGAGACATGATCGAGGTATACAAGTGGAAAATGGGTATTAACAAAGGGGATATAAATAAGGTCTTGAGGATATCTCCAAGAGAGAACCCGAATAATGGATTCAAGTTAGATAAGTTTAGATTTAGAAAGGATATAGGAAAGTATTGGTTTGGAAATAGGGTAGTTGATGAGTGGAACAGTCTGCCTAGTAGGGTTATTGAAGCTAGGACCTTGGGTAGTTTCAAATTTAGGTTGGATAAATTCATGAGTGAGAGGGTTGGATTTGAGTGGGACTCGCACATGAGTGGGTAGAATTGTCAAAGCTTATTTCTTGGGTAGCATTGAAAATTGGGTTGAGCAAATATTCTGTTAGTGGGACGGATTGTGAAGGACCTGCCTAGTATAGGCCAACAGGCCTGCTGCAGTGTTCCTCCTTTCTTATGTTCTTATGTTCTTATAAGGCAAATAGATTACTGGGATTTATATCAAGAAGTGTTAGCAACAGAAGTCCAGAGGTTATATTACAGCTTTATACATCATTAGTAAGGCCTCACCTAGATTACGCAGCTCAGTTCTGGTCTCCATATTACAGAATGGACATAAATTCGTTAGAAAACATTCAGCGTAGAATGACTAAATTAATACATAGCATTAGAAATCTTCCTTACGAAGAAAGATTGAAGACCCTAAAATTACATTCACTTGTAAGACGTAGAATGAGGGGAGACATGATCGAGGTATACAAGTGGAAAATGGGTATTAACAAAGGGGATATAAATAAGGTCTTGAGGATATCTCTCCAAGAGAGAACCCGCAATAATGGATTCAAGTTAGATAAGTTTAGATTTAGAAAGGATATAGGAAAGTATTGGTTTGGAAATAGGGTAGTTGATGAGTGGAACAGTCTGCCTAGTAGGGTTATTGAAGCTAGGACCTTGGGTAGTTTCAAATTTAGGTTGGATAAATTCATGAGTGAGAGGGGTTGGATTTGAGTGGGACTCGCACATGAGTGGGTAGAATTGTCAAAGCTTATTTCTTGGGTAGCATTGAAAATTGGGTTGAGCAAATATTCTGTTAGTGGGTCGGATTGTGAAGGACCTGCCTAGTATGGGCCAACAGGCCTGCTGCAGTGTTCCTCCTTTCTTATGTTCTTATGATATCTCTCCAAGAGAGAACCCGCAATAATGGATTCAAGTTAGATAAGTTTAGATTTAGAAAGGATATAGGAAAGTATTGGTTTGGAAATAGGGTAGTTGATGAGTGGAACAGTCTGCCTAGTAGGGTTATTGAAGCTAGGACCTTGGGTAGTTTCAAATTTAGGTTGGATAAATTCATGAGTGAGAGGGGTTGGATTTGAGTGGGACTCGCGCATGAGTGGGTAGAATTGTCAAAGCTTATTTCTTGGGTAGCATTGAAAATTGGGTTGAGCAAATATTCTGTTAGTGGGACGGATTGTGAAGGACTTGCCTAGTATGGGCCAACAGGCCTGCTGCAGTGTTCCTCCTTTCTTATGTTCTTATGTTAACTCCTCTGTCCCTCGCAAGGCATGGCCCACCTGTGCCATGGCCACAGAACACGCAGCCTGTGTACTCGCATCTTTATTACAAATAAAGTAGAAGCCTCCGAAGCCTTATCATTGCATTCCCGTTACCAAGAACACTCCAAATAACCACCGTTATAAATGGTGACAGCAGTGCCTCGCAGCAGATGTGTTTGCCCGAGAGGGAAGGAAGAGGAATGAAGTTTGTCTTCACTTCATCACTCTACACAAGAAGCATCCATCTCTCAATGAATTATCCTGACGTCGTGTCTGCAAATCTCAGCATCCAGACACAGGTACAAGCAGAATTCAGGCCAAAATTTGTTGAATTCTCCGAGAAATGACGTCACTGACTACACACAGGTCCCACGCTGTTTATCAGTCACGTGCTCAGCCTTGCCAGCATGTTCTGCTGTTGTTGTTCAGCTCATCATGGCTCTTTCAGCAAGTCAGAAGTGAGTTTGTGGTGATTCAGCGTCTAGTGTGAGCGTGTCGTGAGGAGAGTAGGGAACGGCCGGGTTCCGCCTCTCAACCACTCACGCCCCACCACACACACCATACACCACTCACTGCTCTCACTCCCTCTGTGCTGTTTTCTGTGAATTTCCTTGTGAATTCTTGCCAGAACTGTTTCCGAGTGTCGAGGTCACTCGAAGCCATGTGTGATCAGCATGCCATGTGGGTTAAGCCAGATCCCAAGCCACGCTGTGGTCTGCTGCTGCATCAACCCATGACGTCATGATGCTGCCTGACTCCAGGACGTCACCCACGATGCTGCCTGACGTCACTCGCGATGTCACCCCATGACATCCATCATGACGTCACTCCACTGATGTCACTCGCTATGTCACCCCATGACATCCGTCACGACGTCACTCCATGACGTCACCTTGCGACGTCTGCTGACGTCACTCGCGATGTCAGTCCATGACATCCATCACGACGTCACTCCAGGACATCACCGAGTGTTCTAGATTCACAATGAGCATTTTATTTTTATTATTTGTCGAGAAGTTTGAGAGAAGATATAAGTCGAGTGTTCATTAATTCCTCTCAGTCAGTGTTCTCACATGTTCGAGTATTGCTTAGTGACGATTTTTATACAGAAAAGCGTCATTTGCTAGTAAGCTGTTGTCACATGTGCAGTATGTGTGCAGTTTTCTCGTGTGTCCTATGTAGCACCTGTGTGTTACTTTGTCACCCGGTGTGACCCGCGCACGGTGCGCTTGACAGCTGACATTTATCAAGTCCAGGCATCAGTTACGAGCGTCTGAGCGCCTTGTACAGAAAGTTCTTTATTGTTCGCCGATCGTAGATGCCTCTGCTGGATCGTACCCGCGACGATTCTCCATCGAGACCCGTTCCACTTCACCTTCTAGACCGTCAGTCTGGTTATTGTAAATGACCCGTCTGGGGACGCTTAGACCCGTCCTCTGCTGTAACTCAACTGTCGAGAGATGACACTCGTCGAGCCGCAGTTAAGCCTGTCGGCAGGCGACTGTCAGCCTCGTGTCACAGCTTCAGTGAGCAGCCTGCACAAAGATGATGTCACTTTGACTGCTAGCCCCTCACTGCAGTATGGTGTATGTGCTTATGACCCTCCAGATGTTTCGCTGAGTCGTCCCTGTCACGACTCACTCCACACTCGCCAGCAGCGACAGCTCCAGCAACAGTACCAGTCAAGGAATGTCTTCCTGAGTCGCTTGCCAGTCCTGTCCTGTTGCCACTACTGACGACGCCTCACTCGAGGGCACCAGCAGGTTGTGCCCCAGGTTGAGTGAACCCTGCAGCGACTACTACGATGACTGCTTCACCATCCCAGAGGAGACCGTACCCTGTTACGTCACAGCTCAGCCGCAGTTTGTCTCCCGTGTTGCAGTATGTGTCCAGACGCAGGAAGGCGTGCAGTGCTGCATCGACGCTCACTGCCTTAGACCATGAAGCACACCGTTTTTTTCTTCCCTCTCTGGAGGAAGTTTTTTTTCTATGTCCATATGTTTATGTATATATGTTTTTCTTTTGTGTTCTGTGACCTGTTCTTGCGAGAGAGAGACCCTAGTTTTTTTACTGCCAGACATGGTCAGGGTCGACCATGGGCACGTGGCTGAGCGATGTAGACAGCCTTGCTGTCTTCATAGACAGCCATGCTGTCTGCCAGCTGAGTTCATATTTCGTGCCATGCTAGTTTTCATAGTTTCCGCCAGAGGGCAAGCCTGGTAGGCGTACCCACGTCAACCAGACCCGCCCTGGCTCACTCTCACTTGGCACCCAGACATCAGTCAGTCAACAGGCCTAACTCCTCTGTCCCTCGCCATGGCCATGGCCCACCCGGGCCATGGCCACAGAACATGCAACCTGTGTACTCGCATCTTTATTACAAATAAAGTAGAAGCCTCCGAAGCCTTATTATTGCATTCCCACTACCAAGAACACTCCAAATAACCGTCATTATAGTTATTCACAAATTAAAAAAATAAGATGAAAATATTTTCCCACATCATATTATATATTCCACATCACATCCAATGTTCAGTAATAACCCACATTATTATTGAGCATCACGTCTTATATTTCACATCACATTGCTCTATTTCTTGTATATTTCTGGGCAGCAAGAAGTGATTCCCCAGAAGAGGATTCTGAAAGCAGCCACTAGTTATTTAAATGACTTTAACCAGCGCTCTTCCATCCCTTCCCGGCGCATGGGAACCTAAATATGCATTTTATTTGAGCTTTCTCTCTGTCTATCTGTCTATGTCTCTGCCTGTCTCTGTCCGTCTCTCTCTCTCTCTGTCTGTCTCTCTCTTCCTCTCTTTCTCTCTCCACATACCTCTCTTATTACCTCTCTTTTGACTCTTCCCTTGTTTAACCTCAGGGTGCTCATTTGCCTCATTACGCTGGGTATCAGTGGGTTTTTGCATACTTGAGTAAGTCTACTCCTGCATGCAACGTCGTGCTGAAAATTTCTCTGCATGCTGTATCTCACTTATCAGAATCAGAAAATATACCACCCACCCCTGCCCACTCCACAAAAAAATATAATTTGACAATCCTCATTCCCTTCCATGACCTGTTTTGTTTCCTCCGAGTTTAAACAAATATACTTCATTACACACATTTCAGCTTCAAACCTCTTCTAGGCAGGTGCGCTACGAGGTCCACATGAGAAAAAAAACCATTTGACTTCTATCAAGTACAGAGGAGATACTACTGACATAAAACGTACAATTATGTAAATAAAAAAAAAAACTTACAATAATAAAAACATCGAACTCCTTACTCACGCGTTTTCAAAATAGGGATAAATTCTCCACTAGACACTAAATGTTCAAGTCACAAGTTTCATCCCTAAACCTGACACGAAATATTCGTGTCAACGGTTATCGTACTAAACACATATCCTTAATTCCGAGTATTCGTGTCATACCGTTGTCTCTCCCCTCTTTCCCCTTCCCCACTTTGTTTGTTTCTGCTTCACATGTCTTCCGTAATGACTTGGGTTCGCAATTTGACGACTTGAACGGAAGACAGGAGTCAAGAGTACAGATGGTAGGAGGCAAAACTTGTTTTTGATAGAACGAGGCAGAAACAGTATAAAATATAGAGGTAACCAGCGAGAGAGAAGTGCTGGACATATTTCTCTAACACCACTGAACTGAACACCCAGGGCTCTTGAAACTTTTACTTCAGGAGAACAACTTCAGCTAAGCTGAACTTCTCTCAATCTCGTCTGTGTCCTAACTAGGCCCCACTCAGGCCAGTTTTAATGAACAGTAGGGAATAAACCCAAGAAACTTCATTTAAATGATTTCTCTTTCAGGGATTTCAGTGCACCATTCACTATGCCTTCGGCTTGTTCAGGCCAGGACCGGTCCATCTTCTATTGCTCTGTGTGGACAGAGTAAAGGACATAATAAATGCTTAGCTGTTATACAGGTCTTGTGATGGCAGGCTTTTCCATCTGGTCTAGTCCTCTGTTTTACTAGATAACCAGCACACGCTTTCTTCAGTTTATCAAGCAGTGTAATATATAAAACAGATAATTGAGGATGAACGTTCTTGAGGCGGCGTCTTAGTGGACTTTAAGAATCCCCTTGAGGGACTTAAGAATCCCCTTGAGGGACTAGCGTGGAGCTGCTGCTCCCTCAGATGCTTCGTTATTCCCAAGTACCTGACCTCCACTAAGTACCTTCCTTCCCTTTACAATTTAAACAAAATATAATGACTTGGAAGGTGCATAAATCTGAAGTGGAAGGAAGGCGGGGTAGGGGGTCGTCTTTGGGAAGGCTGGGGGAACGGTGGTAAAGGTTTTGTGTGCGAGGGGCTTAGACTTCCATCAAGCGTGCGTGAGTGTGTTACATAGGAGCACATGGAGATAAATGGTTTTTATGACTTGACGTGCTGTTGGAGTGTGAGCAAGGTAACATTTATGAAGGGATTCAGGGAAATCGGTTAGCCGGACTTGAGTCCTTGAGGCGGGTAGTACAGTGCCTGCACTTTGAAGGAGAGGTGTTGATATATGTCTTGCCTCTGGCAAGACAGTGATGGAACGAGTGATGATGAAAGTGTTCCTTCTTAACACATCGGCCTTTTTAACACGTCGGCCGTTTCCCACCCTGCCTTGGTGGGACGCGGCCGATGTTTTAATAAAATTATTTTAACCACTCTATAAGAAGTCCCCCTAACATGCTTGGCCTCTTCATAACTATATAAGAGACTCCCACGTGTTCTGGAGTAACAGCAACACGTCCTCTACAGAGGGTTCTTACTGCTCTACAATTCATGGGAATTTCCGTGATGCAGGTAAGAGGCTCTTGCTCCCTTCCAAGGATCAACCTGATTACTCCTCATTTCCCCAAACGCCGTATAACCCATACGGGTTTGGGACTTCCCCTCAATTTACTAATGTATTAATATTCTTCTATTCCAACATTTCCTCTCCGTTACATAGGCCCTCGCTGAACATACCTTCAACTTATTCATAAGAACTCCTACTTAAAATTACTTTTCTACTGACTCCTCTCACTGACTCCTCTCACTGACTCCTCTCACTGACTCCTCTCACTGACTCCTCTCACTGACTCCTCTCACTGACTGTGATCTGGGATTACCTGGGAAACTCCATTCAAGATGGCTTGCCCCCGGGGTCGAATGTGCTCTATTTCCACTAACATGACCCTTATTTTTTTTTAGGTTACTTTGACTTGAATAATTATACACAGCATGAGGGCTAGGACAGAGGCACCCCCATGTAGCTGTCACCCCCCCATACACACGCTGTCATTCTCAGTAAGAGCTATGAGAGAGTTCATTGCTAGAATGTCTTAATTACTTACATTTATTCACTCTTCCCAAATGACAACAAAAGAGAAATATTCACCTGCCATTACATCCCAAACTAATGTGTCCGTTGCCACCTCCAACCAGGGGCGGATCTACTATGAAACTAATGAAGCTGGGCCCCTAATCCCGGAGGGGCCCCAGCAGCCACTTGGAATCCACATTGCTTAAAAATCTTGGGTCTACTGTATGAGAAATTTTTAATAATAATAATAATAATAATAATAATAATAATAATAATAATAATAATAATAATAATAATAATAATAATAATAATATTAATAATAATAATAATAATATAATAATAATAATAATAATAATAATAATCTAGTGAAATTAAAAATAAATAACAGTTAAAATAAAAATGAAAAAGATATTAAAGTATCGTGTAGGCTAGCCGTAAACGAGAAACGTTCAAATTAAGGACGTTTCTTTCTAAATATATTTAATATAAGGCAGAGATAATTTTTATTCACACCAGTGACTTTGACATGTGAGACAATCCAGTACAGCAATTTTAATCAAAATCTGAGATGTAGTGGTTAAATTGAAGAAGATAACAGTAGTTACCCAGATGTCGTTGCTGGAAGCTGGAAGCTGGAAGCTGGAAGCTTGCCTACACGATACTTTAATAACTTTTTAAATGTAGGTCCGACACTGCCTCTTCCCCTCCCCACAACCCTATTCGCTAATTCTTACCTATGAAACTATCATACAGAATAGAGTAGCAGCCTACTGCTGATGTGATGTACCCTTTTTATATTATGAGAAATAAACAAAATTCTCACGAGGCTATCGCCACTATATATTCCTAGGCATAAAATGTATATATGTAGCTAAATATATTGTCATCCAAATTTCTCTTCCACTCTTCCTCTCTCTTTCCGCTGTATCCTACGTAAAATTCCTCTTGCCCCGCTCTGGGATGATGGAGCTATCTTCATAAAAATTCCATTTCTCCTGTGCATGGGAGAGGCTATCCTGAGAGATAGCAATTCCCAAGTGATAGTAACTCCAGCTATGTTGCAAATAAACTCTTGAAGCTGTCGTAGCTGATGAAGCCTTACTGGAATACGACTATATCCTCATTGCCCTACTGAAGTCTCCCAGTTCAGACTGACACATTTCAACACCTTGCATGAGCCTCATGATTCGTGATGGAATATAACAAGGAAACAGATTTGGGTCCCACTGCGTAACTGTTATATAGAATAGGGTGGCAGCACACTGCAAATGTATCCAAATTTGTTTAATAAAAGCTGATCCAAACTGAACCACTCTAGCGCTTAAGGCCTATTAAATATGTTAATTAGGGGTAGATAATAAAAAAAAACATTAATTCGAAATGTTTATAAAATTTACATATGCAAATTTTTAATTAAATGAATTAAAATGGAAAATAGCATGTTAAATATTACAGCATCAATTAATACCTCGTCCATAACGATATATTAGTTTACGCCTACTTTAACACTATTGTCAATACAAAACTGGAACTTAGATTAACAAAACTGGAACTTAGATTAACAAAACTGGAACTTAGACTAAGAAAACTGGAACTTAGACTAACAAAACTGGAACTTAGATTAACAAAACTGGAACTTAGATTAACAAAACTGGAACCTAGATTAACAAAACTGGAACTAAGATTAACCAAACTGGAACTTAGATTAACCAAACTGGAACTTAGATTAACCATCAGGAATCGTGTGGGATGCAGGAACCTCCTCCTCCCAAGCTGCACACAAGTCTGGAAATTCCGTATTAATTCGACTAAAATCATGCACATGTAGATAAATTATAAAATTTATGTAATACAACGTATTTTAACTTATGTTAATTAATAAGGAAATAAGAGTAACTTTAACAAGATCTATTATAGGAGGAATCGATCATTGACGTTATTACACATGTCCACCGAAAATGCTTACTATAGACATAAAAAAGACATAATGGAAGTACAATTTACTATGAAATAGAACGTGAGTTGTGAATGATTACCTCAGAGTAGTTACCATTTACTGGCATGCAAATGAATCTCCAAAATTTCGACAAAGGTCATCTTTATTATTATTTTTATTATTATTATTATTATTATTATTATTATTATTATTATTATTATTATTATTATTATTATTAAAGAAGCTGCACTTGTCTTTATTATTATATAAACATTATTTATTATTATTACCTTGTAATTTCTCAATATTGAAGGTGAGGAGATGCTACCAAAGAGTTCTGGTAGTGAAGATGAGGGGTTGGTACAAAGAGTTCTGGTAGTGAAGATGAGGGGTTGGTACAAAGAGTTCTGGTAGTGAAGATGAGGGGTTGGTACAAAGAGTTCTGGTAGTGAAGATGAGGGGCTGCTACCAAGAGTCCAATTGAGTCCTAAACAAGTGTCCAGGTCCTTGGCGTCCCTGGACATTTGCGTCCGGTTTCTTTACGTCCCAGACATTTGTGTTCCAATAAATGTATATTTCATATAAGATTTAATTTTAAATGTCTTTGTGTGCTGAATATTTCTATACCAATATATACAGAACAAGCCACATGGGGATGGAAATCTTTAGCTCTGGATCTTATGCCCGCTCATGCGTCGTCAGGAGCTATGCAATGTTGCAAGACAGCAACCACTTGCGTCAAATGATTCCATGTGTTAATAAATCATTTGATATGGATTAGATGCGGTTTTGGGCTGATTACTGCGTTTCCTTAATATTCTGCAACTTGCTTTCTGTAAACCTCTGAGGAACCCACGTCTTCTTACCCTGGAATGGTGTGAGGGGACGGGAGGTAGGTGTTGGGGTTAGTGGTGGCCCTCACTCTGTGACATGGGCCACCACTGATACCTTCTGCCTTGCCTCAGAGAATTTCCCCTCTTATTTGTTGCTGTCTTGCAACATTGCATAGCTCCTGAGGACGCACGAGAGTGTGAACGATCTTGAGCAGGGATTCGCAACTTTTCCTCCCTCATTAAAGCCCCCGGCTTGATGTATTTCTCAATTTTACCCCCTTACTTCCATACAAAAAAAATTATCCCTCATCATAAAGGGACAGAAAAACAAGGTCAGAAAAAAAAATTATTCAGGTTTTGTACATCAAATATTTACGCTTGTCATGTAATTGTTTACCCCCAAGGGGTAAATTTACCCCTGGTTGAAAATCACTGATCTAGAGCAAATGATTTCCAATAACATGTGGCTTGTTCTGCATTTTTAAGATTGCCTGTTTGCGAGTGTATTGAATACCAACATATGTATATTTCACGAAACATACATGTATTATGTCCCAATATATGTGTATTTCTTGAAATGTATATTTCATATTAGATGTATTTTTTTATTTTTGTATCTTTGTGTCCTAAACATTTCTATACCAAAATATGTATATTTTATAAAATATATACATGTATATTCATAACAATTGCACCTACTCCAGTAAATTGTCCTGTGTTTTGTAATCATTCCCAACACATGTGGGGGTTTGTTTATAAGTAGGTCAGTCGCAAACGAGGCACCCCTCATTTGCCTACAATTACCCTAACTGATTAGACGGCTGCTTTTTGAGCTAAGAGGCTTAGCATATATAACATGGGATGTGTTACCCAGTATTAGTTACATTTAGTGGGACGCAAATTACCGGGACGCAAAAATAAAACCGAACGCAAATGTAGAGGGACACCAACGCCCGGCATGCATTTGACCGGGATACAATCGTAAAGGACGCAAATACCATGGTACCCGTAGTGATGTTGAGAAGTTGCTGCCATGAGTGCTGCTAGTAGAGATGACGGACTGCCATGAGTGCTGCTAGTGGAGATGACGGGCTGCCATGAGTGCTACTAGTGGAGATGACGGGCTGCCATGAGTGCTGCTAGTGGAGATGACGGGATGCCATGAGTGCTACTAGTGGAGATGACGGGCTGCCATGAGTACTACTAGTGGAGATGACGGGCTGCCATGAGTGCTACTAGTGGAGATGACGGGCTGCCATGAGTGCTGCTAGTGGAGATGACGGGCTGCCATGAGTGCTACTAGTGGAGATGACGGGCTGCCATGAGTGCTACTAGTGGAGATGACGGGCTGCCATGAGTGCTACTAGTGGAGATGACGGGCTGCCATGAGTGCTACTAGTGGAGATGACGGGCTGCCATGAGTGCTACTAGTGGAGATGACGGGCTACCATGAGTGCTGCTAGTGGAGATGACGGGATGCCATGAGTGCTACTAGTGGAGATGACGGCTGCCATGAGTACTCCTAGTGGAGATGACGGGCTGCCATGAGTGCTACTAGTGGAGATGACGGGCTGCCATGAGTGCTGCTAGTGGAGATGACGGGCTGCCATGAGTGCTACTAGTGGAGATGACGGGCTGCCATGAGTGCTACTAGTGGAGATGACGGGCTGCCATGAGTGCTACTAGTGGAGATGACGGGCTACCATGAGTGCTGCTAGTGGAGATGACGGACTGCCATGAGTGCTGCTAGTGGAGATGACGGACTGCCATGAGTGCTGCTAGTGGAGATGACGGGCTACCATGAGTGCTACTAGTGGAGATGACGGACTGCCATGAGTGCTACTAGTGGAGATGACGGGCTGCCATGAGTGCTACTAGTGGAGATGACGGCTGCCATGAGTGCTGCTAGTGGAGATGACGGGCTACCATGAGTGCTGCTAGTGGAGATGACGGACTGCCATGAGTGCTGCTAGTGGAGATGACGGACTGCCATGAGTGCTGCTAGTGGAGATGACGGACTGCCATGAGTGCTGCTAGTGGAGATGACGGACTGCCATGAGTGCTGCTAGTGGAGATGACGGACTGCCATGAGTGCTGCTAGTGGAGATAACGGACTGCCATGAGTGCTGCTAGTGGAGATGACGGCTGCCATGAGTGCTGCTAGTGGAGATGACGGACTGCCAAGAGTGCTGCTAGTAGAGATGACGGGCTACCATGAGTGCTACTAGTGGAGATGACGGACTGCCATGAGTGCTGCTAGTGGAGATGACGGGCTGCCATGAGTGCTGCTAGTGGAGATGACGGGCTGCCATGAGTGCTGCTAGTGGAGATGACGGACTGCCATGAGTGCTACTAGTGGAGATGACGGGCTGCCATGAGTGCTACTAGTGGAGATGACGGGCTGCCATGAAGTGCTCTAGTGGAGATGACGGCTGCCATGAGTGCTACTAGTGGAGATGACGGCTGCCATGAGTGCTCTAGTGGAGATGACGGCTGCCATGAGTGCTGCTAGTGGAGATGACGGCTGCATGAGTGCTACTAGTGGAGATGACGGCTGCCATGAGTGCTACTAGTGGAGATGACGGCTGCCATGAGTGCTACTAGTGGAGATGACAGGCTGCCATGAGTGCTACTAGTGGAGATGACGGGCTGCCATGAGTGCTACTAGTGGAGATGACGGGCTGCCATGAGTGCTACTAGTGGAGATGACGGGCTGCCATGAGTGCTAGCTAGTGGAGATGACGGGCTGCCATGAGTGCTGCTAGTGGAGATGACGGGCTGCCATGAGTGCTGCTAGTGGAGATGACGGGCTGCCATGAGTGCTGCTAGTGGAGATGACGGGCTGCCATGAGTGCTGCTAGTGGAGATGACGGGCTGCCATGAATGCTGCTAGTGGAGATGACGGACTGCCATGAGTGCTACTAGTGGAGATGACGGCTGCCATGAGTGCTACTAGTGGAGATGACGGCTGCCATGAGTGCTACTAGTGGAGATGACGGCTGCCATGAGTGCTACTAGTGGAGATGACGGCTGCCATGAGTGCTACTAGTGGAGATGACGGCTCCATGAGTGCTCTAGTGGAGATGACGGGCTGCCATGAGTGCTACTAGTGGAGATGACGGGCTGCCATGAGTGCTCTAGTGGAGATGACGGCTGCCATGAGTGCTCTAGTGGAGATGACGGCTGCCATGAGTGCTACTAGTGGAGATGACGGCTGCCATGAGTGCTCTAGTGGAGATGACGGCTGCCATGAGTGCTGCTAGTGGAGATGACGGGCTGCCATGAGTGCTACTAGTGGAGATGACGGGCTGCCATGAGTGCTGCTAGTGGAGATGACGGGCTGCCATGAGTGCTGCTAGTGGAGATGACGGGCTGCCATGAGTGCTGCTAGTGGAGATGACGTGTTGCTACCAGGAATGCTGATAATGAAGTGAGGAACTGATATGAGAGCTGCAGTAGATGGGAAACTCCATGAGTGTGCTAGTGAAAAGATGAAGGGCTGCATAGAGTGGTAGTAGTGAAGATGAAGGGTATCTAAAAGGAGTGATGGTAGTGAAGATGAAGGCTATCTAAAAGGAGTGATGGTAGTGAAGATGAAGGGTATCTAAAAGGAATGCTGGTAGAGAAGATGAAGGGTATCTAAAAGGAGTGATGGTAGTGAAGATGAAGGGTGTTGCTGTCAGGTGTGCTGCTAGTGAAGATGATAGTGCTTCTAAAGAGTGATGTAGTGAGATGAAGGGACTAGGAATGCTGGTGTAGAAGATGAAGGGTATTAAAGGAGATGGTAGTGAGATGAAGGGGTTACTAACAGGGTGTGCTAGTGAGATGAATAGGCTTCAAGAGTGTATCATAAGGGATTAACGGAGAGGTGGTGGTGTAGGTGAAGGGGGTATTAACAGGAGAGGTGGTAGTGTAGGTGAAGGGGTTACTAACAGGAGAGGTGGTAGTGTAGATGAATAGGGGTATTAATAGGAGAGGTGGTAGTGTAGATGAAGGGGGTATTAACAGGAGAGGTGGTAGTGTAGGTGAAGGGGTTACTAACAGGAGATGTGGTAGTGTAGATGAAGGGGATTAACAGAGGGTAGAGTAGTGTAGATGAAGGGGATTAACAGGAGAGGTGGTAGTGTAGATGAAGGGGGTATTAACAGGAGAGGTGGTAGTGTAGATGAAGGGGGTATTAACAGGAGAGTGGTAGTTAGAGTGAAGGGGTATTAACAGGAGAGTGGCAGTGTAGATGAAGGGGCATTAACAGGAGAGGTGGTAGTGTAGTGAAGGGGTATTAACAGGAGAGTGGAGTGTAGATGAAGGGATTAACAGGAGAGTGGAGTTAGATGAAGGGGGTATTAACAGGAGAGTGGTAGTGTAGTGAAGGGGTATTAACAGGAGAAGTGGAAGTGTAGATGAAGGGTATTAACAGGAGAAGTGGAAGTGTAGATGAAGGGGGTATTAACAGGAGAAGTGGAAGTGTAGATGAAGGGGGTATTAACAGGAGAGGTGGTAGTGTAGATGAAGGAGTTACTAACAGGAGAGGGAAGTGTAGATGAAGGGGGTATTAACAGGAGAGGTGGTAGTGTAGATGAAGGGGGTATTAACAGGAGAAGTGGAAGTGTAGATGAAGGGGGTATTAACAGGAGAGGTGGTAGTGTAGATGAAGGGGGTATTAACAGGAGAGGTGGTAGTGTACATGAAAGGGGGTATTAACAGGAGAGGTGGTAGTGTAGGTGAAGGGGGTATTAACAGGAGAAGTGGAAGTGTAGATGAAGGGGGTATTAACAGGAGAAGTGGAAGTGTAGATGAAGGGGGTATTAACAGGAGAGGTGGTAGTGTAGGTGAAGGGGTTACTAACAGGAGAGGTGGTAGTGTAGATGAAGGGAGTATTAACAGAAGTGGTAGTGAGTGGTAGTGTAGATGAAGGGGGTATTAACAGGAGAATGGAGTGTAGATGAAGGGGGTATTAACAGGAGAGGTGGTAGTGTAGGTGAAGGGGTTACTAACAGGAGAGGTGGTAGTGTAGATGAAGGGGGTATTAACAGGAGAGGTGGTAGTGTAAATGAAGGGGGTATTAACAGGAGAGGTGGTAGTGTAGATGAAGGGGGTATTAACAGGAGAGGTGGTAGTGTATGAAGGGTTATAAAGGAGAGGTGGTAGTGTAGATGAAGGGATTAACAGGAGAAGTGGTAGTGTAATGAAGGGGTATTAACAGGAGAGGTGGTAGTGAGATGAAGGGGTATTAACAGGAGAAGGGCAGTGTAGATGAAGGGGATTAACAGGAGAAGTGGTAGTTAGATTAAGGGGTATTAACAGGAGAAGTGGAAGTGTAGATGAAGGGGTATTAACAGGAGAGTGGTAGTGTAGATGAAGGGCCTACACAGGAAGTGGCAGTGTAGATGAAGGGGCATTACTGGAGAGTGGCAGTGTAGATGAAGGGGTTTCAACGGAGAAGTGGAAGTGTAGATGAAGGGGCATTACGGAGAAGTGGTAGTGTAGATGAAGGGCCATACCTGGAGAGGGGTAGTGTAGATGAAGGCCATACCTGGAGAGGGGTAGTGTAGATGAAGGGCCATACCTGGAGGGGTAGTGTAGATGAAGGGGCCATACCTGGAGAGGGGGTAGTGTAGATGAAGGGGCCATACCTGGAGAGGGGGTAGTGTAGATGAAGGGGCCATACCTGGAGAGGGGGTAGTGTAGATGAAGGGGCCATACCTGGAGAGGGGGTAGTGTAGATGAAGGGGCCATACCTGGAGAGGGGGTAGTGTAATTTATGGGTTGCTGTGGTATCTTAGGAAAAAATTGACGTAATTATGTATTATGTTACACAACCCGCACACAGGAGAGGGAAGATTACCACGACGTTTCGGTCCAACTTGGACCATTTACAAAGTCACACTAACAGAAATGAGAGAAGGCCAGCAGACAGGAATGAAAGGAGGAAGAGAGGTAGTAGGAAAGGAAGTAGAGAGGTAAAGGTAGTAGTAGTGGAGTCAGTCGAAAACTTAGAAAGAGGAGCACTGCAAGGGAACTAGGAGCCCACAAGGGAGCTAGGGGCCCACAAGGGATCTAGGAGCCCACAAAGAGTAGGAACAAAAAAAAAACAGAGGGAGAAAAAAAATAATAAAGAACTATACACCCAAAAGAGAAAGTGGAAAGAGGAAACGGGAAGAGGGAGAAGGAGAAAAAAGAATCAGGTTAAATTACGAGTGTTCTGAAGTTTTTAACATTTAACAATGTAATAGGAAAGGAAAGCATCTACAAAGACAAAGCCAGGGCTAAGATTCATACAAGGAAAGTTGTGTATAAGGGAGGATTCAACCAGACGGCGACTGTGAAAGTTAGACGTAGGGTAGACAGTTTTAGCAGAAGACCAGTCAACAGGATGACTGTGATCTTTGACATGACAGAAAAGAACATTGTTGGTGTCGACAAGCCTATGTGCGGGTTATTTGTGTATTGGTCCAGTCATGGTATTGTGCCTTTTTGTTATTTATTATCATATTTAATCAAGTATTATGTTGCTGTTATCTTCGTTAATAGTTAAAGCGAAAAGATCATGCTTAATAGTATTATTTGTTTTATATATTTAGCTACATTTGTTGATAGGATGTAACACATTAATTACATTTCCTGTGTTTGCAGATTCAAGAGTTGATTGGCTACCTGCGTTACGAGACTACTAGTCAAATTTGTTTACCTTCTGGGATGAGAGGAAAACCAGGAGAGTATCTGATATCACACCTACGGCCACAGTTTCACTCTCTTTTCCTGGCTGGACATCATCGAGGCAGCACCTCTCCTCTTTACTCTGTCTTGTAGAACTCTGTTCTCTTCTGCTCTTGACATGTTGACTCACGTATGCGTACTGTACCAGTACAGTACGCATACGTTGTTCAGCCGGAACATACATCTAGTACTCTGTGCAACTCTGTTCACAGAGTCTTATTTAGAAAGCATTTTTTGAGGTTATGTGTCGTAAGACTCTATTCTTCAGGTCCCGAATCTGACCCTAGACTTTTGTTTTGATTGACATCTACGCACTGTTGTAGTCGGGGTTTGGAAGATACTGAGTTTATATTCAGTAATTTGAGAATTCTTGCTTTGAATGTAGGACATGTCAAATGTCCCCATTTAGGGTCCTTTTGTGTCTCCTCCTTCCTTGCCTGTTGCTTCTCACGGCTGCTTTGTGCATTTGCTGTCTGGCTAACTGGTCCTCTTACTGTTCAAGCAAGCTGTGCTTCATGCCTTTCTTTTGATCAGAAGTTAAGTCTACTTAGGGACTTTTTGCTATCGTCCCAGTGGCTAACGCGTCGGTCTGCAGTTTCACGACTCTCTGATCGGGGGTTCTAACCCCACCCGTGGTATGATTTATAACCAATTAGTTTTGCTAATTTTCTCTGGGTGGGTCACGATAGTTTTATTGATGTTGTGGTGCACTATAATCGGTTATTCTTTTTATTAACAGAATAAACTGACCTAATTAATGTAAATCGAAAAATTTGCTGCAAAACGTTTATTAGAAATCTGCTCGGAATTTGCGAGGCTGAGTTGAGTGGTCCGCAGCTCATGTAAACACAGCAGTACCATGAATGTGGACTTCAAGGTCAGTACTGTGTACCTCCTCTCGTGTCTGCCTCCCACCTGAGATGACCCAAAATAACCTCTCTGGAATAAAAAAATATATTTCATGAATATAAACCACTCCATCAGAAGAAAGACAAATTAAAACGTTCTCAATTCCAAGTTTCATTCAAATTTGGCGGCGGAGGTAAGATTTTACCGGGCGAGGAGAAGCAGGTGAAATATAAGGGGAAGCAGGTGAAATATAAGGGGAAGCAGGTGAAATATAAGGGGAAGCAGGTGAAATATAAGGGGAAGCAGGTGAAATATAAGGGGAAGCAGGTGAAATATAAGGGGAAGCAGATGAAATATGAGGGAGAGCAGGTGAAATATAAGGGACAGCAGGTGAAATATGAGGGAGAGTAGGTGAAATATAAGGGAGAGCAGGTGAAATATAAGGGGAAGCAGGAAATGAAATATAAGGGAAGCAGGTGAAATTGAATATAGGGAAGCAGGTGAAATATAAGGGGAAGCAGGTGAAATATAAGGGGAAGCAGGTGAAATATAAGGGGAAGCAGGTGAAATATAAGGGGAAGCAGGTGAAATATAAGGGGAAGCAGGTGAAATATAAGGGGAAGCAGATGAGATATGAGGGAGAGCAGGTGAAATATAAGGGACAGCAGGTGAAATATGAGGGAGAGCAGGTGAAATATAAGGGGAAGAAGGTGAAATTGAAATATAAGGGGAAGCAGGTGAAATATAAGGGGAAGCAGGTGAAATATAAGGGGAAGCAGGTGAAATATAAGGGGAAACAGGTGAAATATAAGGGAGAGCAGGTGAAATATAAGGGAGAGCAGGTGAAATATAAGGGGAAGCAGGTGAAATATAAGGGAGAGCAGGTGAAATATAAGGGGAAGCAGGTGAAATATAAGGGAGAGCAGGTGAAATATGAGGGGAAGCAGGTGAAATATGAGGGGAAATGAATGAGGACGATGAGTGGGGAGTGTTAAGGGGATGTGGATGAGAGGGGGTGGGTAGGAGTATTGAGGGTAGTGGGCGAGAGGGATGGTTGGGAGGGTCGAGGGTGTTGGATGAGAGGGTTGAGGGTCGTAGATGAGAGGGATGAGTGGGAGGGTTGAGGGTAGTGGATAAACTTTATTCAAACTTAACTTATAAAATAATCCGCAGATTTATAGAGCTTATTTTAAGGTTTACGAGGAGAAACTTTTTGTTTGGTTTTCACAAATTTTCCTTTTTTTTACTCGAGAACGAATTATTCGATAGTCTTTAAATTTTCAACGCATGTGTAATGTATCTTGGGCAAGAACTACCTGTAGAATTGGGCCATTATTGAGAGGAGATTCGTATACTGACGATGAACAGGAAATGAGTGAAATCCTAAAGGAACAGTATGAGTCAGTGATCAGCAACCCACTAAATGACAGCAAGGTAGAAAATGCAGAAATATTTTTCACTCCAGCAGAGGGCCGCGCAGACCACCTAACCGACATTAGTACAAATCCCATAGATTTCGAAAAAGAAATGGACAACATGCCCACTCACTCAGCACCTGGATCAGATTCATGGAATGCTTTATTTATAAAGCAGTGCAAAGTACCATTAGCAAGGGCCCTTAGTATTCTGTGGAGAAAGAGCTTAGATCTAGGTGAAATACCGGAGGCCTTAAAGAGTGCAGACATAGCTCCTTTGCATAAGGGAGGTAGTAGAGCACTAGCTAAAAATTACAGACCAGTAGCCCTCACTTCTCACATCATAAAAATCTTTGAAAGAGTGATGAGACGGCAGATTACAAACTTCATGGACCAGCACAACCAACATAACCCGAACCAGCATGGCTTTAGAGCGGGACGATCATGCTTGTCACAGTTGCTGAACCATTATGACAGAATTACGGAGGCATTGGAGGACGACCAAAACGCAGATGTGATTTACACAGATTTTGCAAAGGCGTTTGACAAATGTGATCATGGAGTGATAGCGCACAAAATGAGGGCCATAGGCATTACTGGGAAGGTAGGCAGATGGATATTTGAGTTCCTAACACACAGAACACAAAAAGTAGTAGTGAACAGGGCAAGATCCAGCATCAGCGAGGTCAAAAGCTCAGTGCCCCAAGGCACTGTCCTGGCACCTCTGCTGTTTCTCATCCTCATAGCAGACATAGATAAAAACACCCAGCACACTTTTGTATCATCATTTGCAGATGACACTAAAATAAGCATGAAAGTCACTACAGTAGAAGACATTGAAAAATTACAGGAGGACATAAGCAAGGTCTTCCAGTGGGCAGTGGAGAACAACATGACGTTCAATGGTGATAAGTTTCAGCTGCTTAGGTATGGAAAAAATGAAGAACTCAAAAGGAACACTATATACAAAACGCAAGAGGGTCACCACATAGAACGAAAGGAACACGTTAAGGACTTGGGAATAATTATGTCTGCTGATCTGTCTTTTAAAGACCATAACAAGACAAAGATCACAACAGCCAGGAAGATGACGGGGTGGGTATTGAGAACTTTCAAAACAAGGGAAATAATGCCGATGGTGACACTCTTCAAATCGCTAGTGCTCCCTCACTTAGAATACTGCTCAGTGCTGACGGCCCCGTTCAGGGCAGGAGAAATATCAGAGCTGGAACAAATTCAGAGATCGTTTACGGCTCACACTGAGCCATTGAAACATCTAAATTATGGGAACGCCTTCAAGTCTTGAACATGTACTCATTGGAGCGGAGGAGGAGAGATACATGATAATATATACTTGGAAAGTACTTGAGGGCCTGGTCCCAAATCTGCACACTGCCATAACAACATACTGGAGTGAGAGATATGGGAGGAAGTGTAAAATAAACCCAGTGAGGAGCAGGGGTGCGGTGGGGACAATACGGGAGCACTGTATTAACATCCGGGGTCCCAGACTATTCAACATCTTACCAGAAGATATCCGAAACATCGCTGGAACCAGTGTAGAAGCCTTCAAGAGGAAACTGGACAAGTATCTTCATCGGGTGCCAGATCAACCAGGCTGTGATGGATATGTGGGGCAGCGGGCCTCCAGCAGCAACAGCCTGGTTGACCAGGCAAGCACCAGACGAGCCTGGCCCATGGCCGGGATCAGAGAGTAGATACTCTCGAAACTCTTCAAAGGTATATCAAAGGTAAGATTCACGGCATTATCAGCATGCACGAGTGTCTCACGTACACTGCTACTTGGGTCATTCCCAAATTTTTGTTTCCGTATGATAAGTGGAGACAGGCTCCTCTGATCACCTTTAAAATTATTCTGCTGTTGTTTCCCACTTAGAAAATGGTAGGTATATTTAATGCAGGGGTATCCATACCCCTTGGAGGTATGGGAACCAAGTCACAGGGGTATGGGACACGATCTCTGAACAATTTAAAAAACAAAAAGTTGTTAGATTAGAATAAACTATCAGCAGTTCTGTTCGTAGCTGTCCATATGTAAAGTAAACCAAGCTATTAACATCTTTTGAAGTCATACTGGTACCTAATAGGACTGGTGGTGGTGATGATTTCCACAGTCTGGTGAAGGGAGTATGGCAACATATTGTGGCAACTAATGCCACAATAAAATGTCGCATTTGTTGCCTTTGTGTCCATTTACTTTACGTAAATAAGTTAAGTGCCCCAGATATAATGTATAGATGCCATTTGGCCTCTTTTAATTTGGAAATAGTATAATATTATTTACTTTATTGCATTATTTTACCATTGATGCTCGTGAGGGGCTCTTGATCCAAGAACTAGATATATCTATCCCTAGCTACAGTGTCCCGTGGCCTGATCGCTAAAACTCTCGTTTCACACGGCGAGGGTCTGCGTTCGATTCCCAGCGCAGTAGAAACATTGGGCGTGTTTCTTTACGCCAGTTGTCTATGAGCCTACAAGATTAGAGAATACACTGGACCTCATCTTCACCAACAGTGATGATCTGATAAGAAATGTCATCATATCAAAAACAATATACTCAGATCACAACATAATAGAGGTCCAGACATGTATGCGGGGAGCCCCAGATCGACAAAATATGATCAGCCGCGAGGAAGCCTTCTCCAAATTTAACTTCAATAACAAAAACATAAGGTGGGACCAAGTAAACCAAGTCCTAAATGATATAAACTGGGAAGATAGTCTAAGCATCACGGATCCTAACCTATGTCTAGAACAAATTAACTCTGTGGTACTTGAAGTTTGCTCAAGGCAAATTCCCTTAAGGAAAAGGAGGAAAATATGTAAACTAGAAAGAGAGAGGCGCTCCCCATACAGGCGAAGGCAAAGAATAACGGAGCGGCTACAAGAGGCCAATATATATGAAATACGTAGGGAGACACTAGTCAGAGAAATAGCAAACATCAAATTAAAACTAAAGGAATCTTACAGGAATCAAGAAATGCGGGAAGAACTAAAAGCCATAAATGAAATTGAAAGAAACCCAAAGTATTTCTTTTTTTATGCCAAATCAAAGTCGAGGACAACATCCAGTATTGGGCCCCTACTTAAACGGGATGGGTCCTATACAGATGACAGCAGGGAAATGAGTGAGTTACTAAAGTCCCAGAATGACTCAGTTTTTAGCGAGCCGCTAACCAGACTGAAAGTCGAAGACCTAAATGATTTTTTTATGAGAGTGCCACAGAACTTGATAGACGCAAGCCTATCTGACATTACCCTGACGCCAAATGACTTCGAAAAGGCAATAAATGACATGCCCATGCACTCCGTTCCAGGCCCAGACTCATGGAACTCCGTGTTCATCAAGAACTGCAAGAAGCCCTTATCACGTGCTTTTAACATCCTATGGAGAGGGAGCATGGACACTGGGGTCGTCCCGCAGTTACTAAAAACAACAGACATAGCCCCACTCAACAAAAGGGGCTGTAAAGCAATAGCAAAGAACTACAGACCAATAGCGCTAGGGTTCTAAGAAGCAAGATCGCCACTCATATAGATACCCATCAACTACACAACCCAGGGCAGCATGGGTTTAGAGCAGGTCGCTCCTGTCTGTCCCAACTACTGGACCACTACGACAAGGTCCTGGTTGCTCTAGAAGACAAACAGACTTTTCAAAAGCCTTTGACAAGTGTGACCATGGTGTAATAGTACACAAAATGCGTGATAAAGGAATAACAGGAAAAGTTGGTAGATGGATCTATAACTTCCTAACAAGTAGAACACAAAGAGTAGTAGTCAACAGAGTAAGGTCTGAGGCGGCTACAGTGAAAAGCTCTGTTCCACAAGTCATAGTATTCGCTCCCATCCTGCTCCTCATCCTCATATCGGACATAGACAGGGATATAAGCCACAGTGCAGTGTCTTCCTTTGCAGATGACACCCGAATCTGCATGACAGTGTCCACCGTTGAAGACACAGCAAGACACCAAGCAGACATCAACCAAATCTTTAAATGGGCTGCAGAAACAATATGAAGTTCAATGAGGAGAAATTTCAATTACTCAGATATGGAAAACGTGAGGAAATTAAAATCTCCTCGGAGTACAAAACAAATTCCAACCACACAACAGAGCGAAAAACTAATGTCAAAGACCTGGGAGTGATAATGTCAGAGGATCTCACCTTCAAGGACCATAACACCGTAGCAATCGCATCTGCTAGAAAAATGACAGGATGGATAATGAGAACCTTCAAAACCAGGGATGCCAAGCCCATGTTGACACTTTTCAGGTCGCTTGTTCTATCTAGACTGGAATATTGCTGCACACTAACTGCACCTTTCAAGGCAGGTGAAATTGCTGACCTAGAAAATGTGCAGAGAACCTTCATGGCACGCATTACTGTGATAAACCACCTCAATTACTGGGAACGCTTGACGTTCCTAAATCTGTACTCCCTAGAACGCAGGAGGGATTAGTACCAAACTTGCACACGAGAGTCACTCCTTATGATAGCAAAAGAATCGGCAGGTGATGTAACATCCCCCCAATGAAAAGCATGGATGCCACTAGCACGTTGAGAGACAACACAATAAGTGTCAGGGGCCCAAGACTGTTCAACTGCCTCCCAGCATACATCAGGGGGATCACCAACAAACCCCTGGCTGTCTTCAAGCAGGCACTGGACAGGCATCTAAAGTCTGTACCTGACCAGCCAGGCTGTGGTTCGTACGTTGGACTGTGTGCGGCCAGCAGTAACAGCCTGGTTGATCAGGCTCTGATCCAACATGAGGCCTGGTCACAGACCGGGCCGCAGGGGCGTTGAACCTTGGAACTCTCTCCAGGTATACTCCAGGTATCAGTAAAATGGGTACCTGGGAGTTATTCGACTAGTGTGGGTCGCATCCTGGGACAAGGACCTAATTTGCTCAAAATGCTCTGCATAGCAATGGGCTTTCTATATAGTAGTATATCATTGATGTCAGCTAGGCCTGTATACCTTGTACATGTAATTGTAGTAAATAAAGATATTATTATTATTATTAGCTAGAATCTAATTTGCATGCCTCCTATTCCACAGGCTTTATATGACCTCTATGGGTTGAACACTATCCTGGATGGATAGTTTCATGGGTTTAGGCTATGTAGGCACAAGGTTTGTTCTATTCTGAGCAAAAAACAGCAAAATGCATCTTCTGGTCAACATTAAACTTTTAGTGATAATGTGTCCTCCTCAAGGGAAAGACTCTCTTGATGTTAGGTTGTGTAAGTTATGTTATAGCTTTATTAATCAAATTCTCTCCAGTGAAATAATCAGAAATGTTTCTTCTGATCAGAAATGTCTCTTCTGATCAGAAATGTCTCTCCTGATCAGAAATGTTTCTTCTGATCAGAAATGTTTCTTCTGATCAGAAATGTCTCTTCTGATCAGAAATGTCTCTTCTGATCAGAAATGTCTCTTCTGATCAGAAATGTCTCTTCTGATCAGAAATGTCTCTTCTGATCAGAAATGTCTCTTCTGATTAGAAATGTTTCTTCTGATCAGAAATGTCTCTCCTGATCAGAAATGTTTCTTCTGATCAGAAATGTTTCTTCTGATCAGAAATGTTTCTTCTGATCAGAAATGTTTCTTCTGATCAGAAATGTTTCTTCTGATCAGAAATGTTTCTTCTGATCAGAAATGTTTCTTCTGATCAGAAATGTCTCTTCTGATCAGAAATGTCTCTTCTGATCAGAAATGTCTCTTCTGATCAGAAATGTCTCTTCTGATCAGAAATGTCTCTTCTGATCAGAAATGTTTCTTCTGATCAGAAATGTTCTTCTGATCAGAAATGTTCTTCTGATCAGAAATGTTCTTCTGCGATTCAGAAATGTTTCTTCTGATCAGAAATGTTCTTCTGATCAGAAATGTTCTTCTGATCA
This sequence comes from Cherax destructor, assembly GCA_009830355.1. Taxonomy (NCBI): domain Eukaryota; kingdom Metazoa; phylum Arthropoda; class Malacostraca; order Decapoda; family Parastacidae; genus Cherax; species Cherax destructor. The sequence goes on from WNWK01026041.1 coordinate 25,505, forward strand.
GAAATGTTTCTTCTGATCAGAAATGTTTCTACAATGTTTGACAATTTTATTGATCAGAAATGTTTCTTCTGTAAAGTTTTTGATCAGAATTGTTTACTTTATTTGGTTTTATTAAATGAACTTAATATTCTTTGATGTACCTACAACACGGTGTGTCCCCAAGACCATTCTTAAACATATTTATGTTGTGTACACTACTAGCCATACTTATTTACTTTCTTAAAAGCTGGACTTCGAGAAAAGTTTGGATTTACTTTAGCTTCTGTAGGTCCTAATTCGTTTTATTGGATATAAATTGGAAAAAATGAAATATTGCTTTTCATGCAATAATTTATGAGTGTCGTGTCAGATTAACTTTGTCTTCTATGCTCATAGTATTTATCTTATTTATCTTAGCATATTGGTCAGTTTGAATAGTATGAATTAGATTTGGGCCGTATATGTCCTAATTTACAATTTTTATTGAAGAAATTTTGACATTGGTTATATGGAGTCTTATGAATGCCTCCTCTGATTTGCTTACAAATCTTCAACAATAATATTTAATTACATTATCACCTTATGCTGCACTCTTCACTGTTCCTTTAAGGAAATACAGCGGAATTAAGGAATGCAGTGATACCTTCCAAGGATCCCGCAATAAGCATAATACAGCTCGAGAACTAGTGAAGTTTACTGCTCCACTGTGAGGTTGACCTCTGGGGTCCTGATGGTGCTAGGTTGTTCTCTTTCATAACATGACCTTTCATGTTTACTGAACAGACTTGTGGTTAAATGAATAGTTTTTTTTATTTTTTGGACTAGTTTACCATGTGTTCATATCCTGTTCATTCAATGAATTATTAAATCCTCTGTTGAAAGCAGATGCAGCTGCACGTTAAATCAAAGGTATGAGTGAAGCTTACTCTTCGGCAAAGCACAGTACTCACTCCACTTCTCTTGCTGCTCATTCTCATATCAGACATAGACAGGGATATGATTTTTAGCAGACGACAGTAGAACCTGTATAAGAGTGGTATTCATAGTAGACACAACAAGCCTCCAAGCTGATATGATCAACATCATCCAGTGGGCTACTGACAATATGATGCTCAATGATGATAAATTTCAGTTACATTATGGAAAGATTGAGAAAAAGAGAAGACCAGAGAACAAAACAAATTAAAAAAACTTAAAAGTATGTAAGTCTAATGTAAGAAAACCTAAGAGTTATGACAAAAGATCTAAATTTCAAGAAACATAACAATGTTGTTATTGTAACAGTAGGGAAAATTATGGTGTGGATAACTACAACCTTCAAAACAAGAGATCCCAAGCTGGTCACGACACGTTGCAGGGCTCTACTTCATTCCACGCCCAGCCTTGGTTGTGTGCGGGTGTATTGTGGAGACCTCTGGTGGCTGACTTGTGAGATTTTATTTTCACAGCCATGACGGAGGGATACAGGCACCGCGTAAACACCATTGGTATTGAAGTACTTCAGGGACCGGTTTACCCGTCAAATGTGGACGTTGTCTTGCCAGCTATACTTCGAGATTCTCTGAGTGTGGACCACTCGGACTTGAATGACATATCCCTTAACGGGGCACGACAGATCTTCGTGAAATTTGCCTGTACAGCGGCGTATACCAGAGTTGTGGATAAATATCAGGACAAGTGGCTGATAGTAATGCAAGGACTGGAGGTATGTGTAAGGGACGTTTCGGCAACTTACAGATGGATAAAGTTGAGAAATGTCCCATTTGAGGCCGGGGAAAGTGACATACAGGAAATGATGAAGATGTATGGGATTGTCCATGCTGTTACTGTTGGTAGATGGATGAATGGTCTTTACGCTGGTATGTTGGAAGGCACATATTCGGTAAAAATGACGTTAAGGAAACCCATACCCTCCTTTATCTTAATGCATGGTTTTCGCACTCAGGTATATGTTACCTATGTTGGACAGGTGCGTACCTGCCGGTTGTGTGGGCAGACGGGGCACCTGGCGGTTGACTGTCAACGTAGGAGGCCTGAGGAGGGTAACGTCGAGAAGGCGAATGTACTACGGACAGATGAAGGAGTGCGACAGGACGAAGGATTGGCAAGGACACAAGGAGATGGTGTGAAGGAGGGCATGGTATGTCAGACATGGAGCGAGGAGGTGGAGCAGGAGGAAAGAGTACAGGGAGAGGTGGACAGGGTGCAGCCTGCAGAATCTGTGGTGAATGATGTAACATCTATGGACGAGTCAGAGGGATGTACGGGAGGAGGCTGAGATCTTGGAGGATCTGAATGAGTTCATTCGTGGTGGTCCTTTGTCACTTGAGGAAGTGGCAGGGATGGGAATTGGGGAGAATCAAATTGACGTCAA
>WNWK01026042.1:0-27855 GCA_009830355.1 Cherax destructor
GCCATGTGCTTTGGGAAAAGGTGATTATATTTTAGGGGTGGGGCCTGTATATTTATGTATATACTTCTTAATATAGCTCTATTTTTATAATGTTGGTTTAAATAACCTTTGGAGGAATGTGAAAGTACCAATAAGTTTTCAGTCAGCAGCTAACCTGGTAAGTATCTTTAGCCTCTAAAATTCCCCTTTTTCCCCAAGACCTTTTAAATAAATCCCCCATGGTACATGTTTGAACCTTTATGATAAATAGGGAAAATAACAAAAAAAAACAAATTTCCAGAAAATCTCAAAGACATGGATATTATCAAAGATATGCTATTATGTCCACAATCAGCTCTCCTTTACTATATCATTCATTCTACCCCAAAATTTACCTTAAATCTGTCATGGGGGTCAACAACATTAAATCATTGACCCTCTAACCCCGCAAAAAGGGGTGAAGGATAACAAATTCCCTTTAAAAACTCCACCAATTTCAAAAATCTAAAACTACTTACCATAGAAAACATTCATATCTATTCATGTGCCTATTACATACATAAAACTCTACATGCTAATTTCAACCCTCCGCTCAAAATTCTCCTCAACAACTTTAATAGGTCCCACAAACACAACACAAGATACAGATCACTTTTTGACATACTCCGAGTCCATACCAACCAATGTAAAAATTCTATGCACATAAAGGGCTCCAGAATCTGGAATTCATTACCAATATTAAGTTAACCCAGTCTGAAAATCAATTTAAGACTCTTCTCAAAAATCACCTACTCACCCTAAACGAAATACTCATACTGTAAACTACTTTCAAAAATGCTCAATGTTATTTTCCTTAAGATAATCTCAATTTTATATTACCATCTTCCTAAAGACTTGTTACAATTTAATATCATCATATTGTCATTTTAACAGTATAATATCATCATATTGTAATCTGAAATAAAATATATTACTAGAATAAACTTAATCAATTTCTCTAGTATTATGTACATAATCTATAAGTCATTAGATTAAGCTGCCCCTAATGCCATGGCATGCCAGTGGCTCTCCTTGCATTTCAGTTTTATTATTGTAACTAACAATATCTATGTATACTTGCAAAGAAATAAAATTTACTTTACTTTACAGTGGACCCCCAAGTAACGAGCATAATTCATTCCAGAAGCCTGCTCAAGTGCCATTACCGAACGAATTTACTCCCTTAACCCATTAACTGTCCAAACATATATATACGTTTATAGTTTATACCGCTAGCGCTCCAAACGTATACAGTAGAACGTCATTTAGCACGATAGTTACGTTCCTGAAAAAGTTGTGTTAGATAATTTCGTGTTAAATAATTAAAATAACTAATGGGAAAAATAGGATTACATTCCTGGTAGTCCCCAAAAAGCCAAACAAGTTTTTTTTAGACCAATAGATCTTACAAAAATAAAAGTGAATATGTAATTGTAGTTCATTATCGTGATGTATTATGTTGTTTTTACTGCTTAAGACTACAAATGTAATAGAAATAATAGTATTTACCTTAAATTGTGGGTGCTGGTGTTTGTGGATGATTGTGAAGAGAGTGGAGAGTTATGCTGTGGCCCTACTGGGCTGAGGTGGATAGTAGAAGTTCTTGAACTGAAGTCGATGGTTGAACTGAGTGTCTAACTTTAAGTCAGTCAAGCCATTCAGTAAGTCAGTCAAGCCATTCAGTAAGTCAGTCAAGTCATTCAGTAAGTCAATCAAGTCATTTAGTAAGTCAGTCAAGTTATTTAGTAAGTCAGTCAAGTCATTCAGTAAGTCAGTCAAGTCATTCAGTAAGTCAGTCAAGTCATTCAGTAAGTCGTTCAGTAAGTCAGTAAAGTCATTCAGTAAGTCAGTCAAGTCATTCAGTAAGTCAGTCAAGTCATTCAGTCAGTCAGTCATTCAGTCAGTCATTCAGTCAGTCAGTCAGTCATTCAGTCAGTCAGTCAGTCATTCAGTCAGTCAAGTCATTCAGTCAGTCATGTAAACTTATGTTTACATCTTTTTATGTGTACAAAGTAACACTTCATTACGGCCACAGGTTATGTCTTGTCTAATATCTTTGTTTTCTTTGTTAATTCAAGATCAAAACACAATTCACTCTCTCTTATTCTTCACAAACACAGCTGGCTTGTAGCCAGGACTTCTTGACGCATATGAAATACGTACGAATGCTGGGATGGTGGGGTCCGTGGTGGCTGGGTAAGGCGGGTGGTGTCTGTTGAACCACAACAAGACTGCTTGTGAGAATGGTTATTTGTTTTTCCTTCCCACAAACTGTAAGTAAGTTTATTCAGGTATACACAGATACAGTTACGAAAATTATCATACATAGCAGCATATGTGTAGAGAACCTAGGATAACCCAAAAAAGTCAGAGTGACAGTATTTCCATTGACTGACTTTTTTTGGGTTATCCTAGGTTCTCTACACATATGCTGCTATGTATGATAATGTATGTAGCTGTACTCACTTAATTGTGGTTGCTGGGGTCGAGACTCAGCTCCTGACTGATATAAGTTCGTGGCTCATAGCCACCCTTAGTAGGACCCCCACTGACTCATTGGTTTAACCCACCACGGGCGACCGCGTGCTCAAAATTTTTCCCCTCCTGCCGAACCATGTAATATCATCTTTATGTCGTGTAAGATGATAATGTGTCGCAAATCTTAAATCATGCAATACCCGTAACGTGCAACATAATCTCGTGCTAAATGACGTTCTACTGTATATACATTTTTTATATGCTTTCTTATGGGGAAAATCAAGGTCGGAGCGCTAGCGTTAAAAACGTATATATATGTTTGGACAGTTAATGGGTTAAGGGATAATGTCACGTAGGTTAGTCTATTTCAGACCCCCAAAAATACACTTAAACAAGCACTTATAATATTATACTTACATAATTGTACGATTTCTGGGGTGCTCATAACTCGGGGGTCCACTGTATTACCTTTTCATATAATTTTGTAATGCTGATATTTTCATTAATGGTTAAAATGAAAATATCTTGCTTTATATTATTATTTGACTTATTATATTAGCTCATGTATGTAGGTCGGATGTAACAGTTACACATCTCACTGTGCTCACTGTTGGAGAGTTGTGATTCACTGTCTGCTCTCGCAAACTGCTTTGTTAACTACCGGCTCACTTGTATCATTTGTTGATATCAGGTGGTACCTGGTTACCCCTTTCCCCTCCCTTGCCAGCATTGCTGGAGTAGCACCAGATAGTCATATGATAACACCTCATGATAACACCTCACCCCTGTTAACATGATAACACCTCACCCCTGTTAACATGATAACACCTCACCCCTGTTAACATGATAACACCTCACCCCTCTCTCTAGCTCTGCTCCTCGTTTGAGAAGCATCTCTCTCTCTCTAGATCTGCTCCTCGTTTAACCCTTTCAGTGTCCAGAGGCCAAATTTCAAAGTGTGCACCAGAGTCCAAGAATTTTCAAAACAAAATTTTGTTATTCTTATGAAATGGTAGAGAATTTTTTTCTGAAAGTAATAAAACAAAAAGTACGAAATTTGATGGAAAATTGACGAAATTATGCTCTCGTGAATTTTCATGCATCAGCAATAATTACGCTTTGGCAATTTTGCCGACTTTGAATCCCATTTTAAGCCAATTACATTATTCCAGTCAATCAAATTCTTAGCTATTTCGCTAGTATTACTTCTATTCTATCGATTGAGCACAAGAAATTGCCCAGTCAACTGTTTCAACTACAAAATATAGTGATCGGAAATTGGTAATTTAGCCAATTTAACACAAAGTTCAAAATATTCCAATTTCAAAATAGGGTGCAGAATAAACAATGCAGGCATTCCTGGCACTAAACTAACATTTCCTCTGTTGTTTATTAGTTACATCTTCAGTCTTTACAAATGAATTCCATTTTGATTTTTTATTCACATAATGAATTTTTATTCAAACCAAAAAATGGAAGATTTATTTTTATGCAATATTGTAATAATTGTATAAATAATATCACCACATTTGTGAACATATATTAGACCCACCAGCTGGCGCGTATTAGACGTGTGAGGTCATTTTTTTACTCTCGAACATCGACAAAAATTTAAAATTTCCGCTACTTTGAGCTCAGTTTCAAGCCATTTCCACTACTAAAACCAATCAAAATCATGTCTATTTCTGTAATATATCTTCCATTCTATCAAATGAGATCAAGAAATTACAAATACAACTATAAAAAGCATACGAAGAAACACTGCAAAGTCGCTGTTTTAATTGAAAATTAAAGTCTCAGTTTTTTTTTCTCTCATTATGCACTGTGTCCTGCAGGATTTGTTTTATGTTGTGCACACTTACCACATAGATGAATTCTCTCATATCTAGGCCCAAATTAATCGCTCACAGCTTATCTGAGTGAGCTGAGCTCATGGCGTAGAACTACGGTTTGGACCCTAAACTCAAAGCCATAGAACTATGGCACGGACCCTGAAAGGGTTAAGAAGCATCTCTCTAGATCTGCTCCTCGTTTAAGAAGCATCTTTCTTTCTAGATCTGCTCCTCGTTTAACCCTTTGGGGGTCGCCAGGTCCTCTCCCAAACTCGTTCTCAAGGTCGCAAATGTTTTGGAAAAAAAAAATGATTTTTTCTTATGAAATGATAGAGAATCTTTTTCCGATCGTAACAACATCAAAATTATGAGATTTGATCGAAAACTAACGGAATTATGCTTTCGCGAAGTTAGCGGTATCGAAGACATTTACGCATCGGCGATTTCGCCCACTTTGAGCCCTATTTTCGGTACATTCCAATGTTTCAGTCTTCTAAAATTAAGCTATTTCGCTAGAATTCTATTTGTTCTATTAATTGAGTACAAGAAATCGCCAATTTACTGATTTCAACTACCCAATAAGGTGGTCAGAATTTGGCAATTGGCCAATATCACACAAATTTCAAAAGATGCCAATTTCAAAATAGGGTCCAGAATAAATGAGACAGACATTTCTGGCACTCAAATAACATTTTATCTGTTCATTAGTCACGTCTCCAGGCCCCTTTTACATTAATTTTGCTTTCCATTTTGAATTTTTATTCTCACAAAAAATAGAAGATTTACTGTTATGTATACAACTGCATCATTGTAAAAATGGTATAAATAATATCAGCGCACTTGTGCAAGAATATTAGACTACCCAGTTGATGTGTATTGGACGCATGGCGTGATTTGTTTACTCTTGAAAATCGGCAAAAATCGAACATTTTCGCTACTTTGCGCTCAGTTTCAAGGTACTTGTCATCGTGAAACCAGTCAAAATTATCTCTATTTCTGTAATATATCATCCATTCTATCAAATGAGACTAAGAAAACGAGAATACAAGCATAATTACCATACGAAAATAGACTGCAAAGTCGCTGTTTTAAACCAAAAACACAGTCAGAGTTTTTTTTCCTCATGCACTGTGTGGTGCAGGATTTTTTTTATACTGTGCACACTGACCGCACAAACCCATTCTCTCACATCTAGGCCTACCAGCCTGTTTCCGCTTGATTTGAGGGCGCTAGAATTTAGGCATACTAGTACGACGAAAACCCTGGCGCGTAAGTCATACTAGTATGGCCAAAACCCTGAAAGGGTTAAGCATCTCTCTCTCTCTAGATCTGCTCCTCGTTTAAGAAGCATGTTTCTCTGTAGATCTGTCGGAGGCCCCATTCTGAAACTGTCATTCTATGTCGCAAAATTTTTGAGAAAAAAAAAATTCTTATGAAATGATACAGAATCTTTTCCCGATGGTAATGACACCAAAAGTACGAAATTTGATGGAAAACTTACGGAATTATGCTCTCGCGAAGTTAGAGATGTCGGCGATATATACGCATCGGCGATTTCGCCGAATTTGAGCCCTATTTTCGGCCAATTCCATTGTTACAGTCGACCAAACTCATAGCAATTTCTTTAGAACTCCATTTGTTCTATCGATTGAGTACAAGAAACCACCAATTTACCGATTTCAACTACCCAATAAAGTGGTCAGAAATTGGCAATTTGGCCAATTTCATGCAAAATAAAAAAAATGTCAATTTCAAAATAGGGTCCAGAATGAACAATGCAGACATTCCTGGCACTAAAATAAGATTTTCTCTGTTCATTAGTCACGTATTTAGGCCCCTCTTATATTACTCTTGCTTTCTATTTTGATTTTTTATTCACACAAAAAATAGAAGATTTACTGTTATGCAGACTACTGCATTATTGTAAAAATGGTATAAATAATATCAGTGCACTCGTGTAAGAATATTAGACTCATCAGTTGACGTGTATTGGACGAATAGCGTGATTTGTGTACTCTTGAACATTGGCAAAAATCAAATAATGAGCTCAATTTGAAGGTCATTTTCATCATGAAACTAATAAAAATCATCTCTATTTCTGTAATATATTTTCCATTCTATCAAATGAGACCACAAAAAAGAGAATACAACCATAAATACTATACGAAAATACACCTCAAAGTCGGCATTTTAATCCAAAAACACAGTCGGAGTTTTTTTTTTCTCATTATGCACTGCGTGCTGCAGGATTTTTTTATACAGTTCACACTGACCACATAGACCCATTCTCTCATATGTGGGCCTACCAGCTTTCTCCCACTTGATTTGAAGCTGCTAGAATTTTTTAGTATACAGTGGACCCCCGGTTAACGAAAAAACTTCATCCCAGAAGCCTGCTCAAGTGCCATTACGGAACGAATTTACTTCCTTAAGAAATAATGTCACGTAGGTTAGTCTATTTCAGACCCCCAAAAATACACTTCCACAAGCACTTACAATATTATACTTACATAATTGTACGATTTCCGGGGTGTTCGTTAACCTGGGGTCCACTGTATATACGTCCGAAACACTGGCTCGTAAGACGTATATATATAACCAAAACAGTTATCTCTCTCTCTAGATCTGCTTCTTGTTTGAGAAGCACCCCTCTAGCTAGTTCTTGTTTGAGAAGCATCTTGCTCTCATCTCTGGCTGTTTGTTCTTGATTTAGACTCTGTTTTTGGTAGAGTATGTTAGCGTTGGAGAGCCGAAACATCTTGTAACTATATCCATAGAATAGTGTTTAGATTTAGTAATTTTTGACGTTGTGCAGAGGTTGTGTCGTGGAGAAACTCTATTCAACCCAGGTCCCAAGCTAAAGCTTCTGACCTATCTTGTTGTGGCATCTACGCACCGCTGTAGTCGGGGATTTGGTTATGCTGAACTTAGATTCAGTATTAAGGAAGTTTTATGCCTTTTGTGGAGGATCTGCTGATGGCCCCCAGTTGGAGTTGTTATTTTGTCTCTGTTCCTGACGCAGTGCTGCTGCTTACTTCTGCTTTGTACATTATTGCTGTTGGCAAATGGTTCATCTTATTGTTCAAGCTGTTTGATTGCCTTGTTGGTCGTGAAGTTGTATTATTTGTGGATTTGTTGTCAGTCACTGCTTAAGTCTAAGTCGAGTCGAGTCTGAGACATAGCGAGCACTTTGAGCACATACACAAATTCTCACATACACTTGTACAGTAGACCCTCGAGTTTCGGCCATAATTAGTTTCAGAAGGCTGTTCAAGTGCCATTACAGAACGAATTTGCTTCCTTAAGGAATAATGTCAAGTAGGTTAGTCCATTTCAGACCCCAAAAATACACTTACGAAATCACTTACAATAATGCACTTACATAATTGTTCGAGTTTTGAGGTGATCGAAACTCGGGGGTCCACTGTACAGTGGACCCCTGAGTAATGAGCACACCGGAAATCGTACAATTATGTAAGTATAATACAGTGGACCCCCGAGTTTCGTAAAAACTTCACTCCTGAAGTCTGCTCAAGTGCCATTACCGAACGAATTTACTCCCTTAAGGAAAAATTTCACGTAGGTTAGTCTATTTCAGACCCCCAAAAATACACTTCCACAAGAACTTACAAAATTATACTGTACTTACATAATTGCACGATTTCCGGGGTATTCGTTAACCGAGGGTCCACTGTATTGTAAGTGCTTTTGTAAGTGTATTTTTGGGGGTCTGAAATGGACTAACCTACTTGACATTATTTCTTAAGGGAGTAAATTCGTTCGGTAATGGCACTTGAGCAGGCTTCTGGAATGAATTTTGCTCGTTACTCGGGGGTCCACTGTATATACTAGTATTATTCTTATACTTACAGTGGTCCCTCGGTTTTTGTGCATCTCCAAACTTGAACATTTATGTAAGTGTATTTTCGTAAGTGCTGTTGCAACTGTATTTTTGGGGGTCTGAAATAGACTAACCTACGTGACATTATTTCTTAAGGAAGTAAATTTGTTTGGTAATGGCACTTGAGCAGCATTCTGGAACGAATTTTCTGCAAAAACCGAGGGACAACTGTACTTGATATCAACATACCAAACAGTACTTGTGAGTCATACTGTTATAAAATGTGCCCTCAGCACTATGCAATGGACCCTTGGTTTTCATAATTAAGCCGTTCCAGATAGTCTGCCGAAAAACAAAATTCACGAAAACCAAAATCATTTTCCCCATAAGAAATAATATAAATCCTATTAATCCGTTCCAGACACACAAAAGTTTATTTGATTTTTTTATTAACACATCGGCTGCTTCCCACCAAGGCAGGGTGGCCTGAAAGAACATAAGAACATAAGAAAGGTGGAACACTGCAGCAGACCTGTTGGCCCATACTAGGCACGTCCTTCACATTCCATCCCACTAACAGAATATTTGTTCAACCCTATCTTCAATGATACCCAAGAAATAAGCTTTGATAATTCTATTTACTCATGTGCAATTCCCACTCAAATCCAACCCTTCTCACTCCTGAATTTATCCAACTTAAATTTGAAACTACCAAAGGTCCTTGCTTCAATAACCCTACTAGGCAGACTGTTCCACTCATCAACTACCCTATTTCCAAACCAATACTTTCCTATATCCTTTCTAAATCTAAACTTATCTAATTTGAATCCATTATTGCGGGTTCTCTCTTGGAGAGATATCCTCAAGACCTTATTTATATCCCCTTTGTTATTACCCATTTTCCACTTGTATACCTCGATCATGTCTCCCCTCATTCTTCGTCTTACAAGTGAATGTAATTTTAGGGTCTTCAATCCTTCTTCATACAGAAGATTTCTAATACTATGTATTAATTTAGTCATTCTACGCTGAATGTTTTCTAACGAATTAATATCCATTCTGTAATATGGAGACCATAATTGAGCTGCGTAATCTAGGTGAGGCCTTACTAACGATGTTTAAAGCTGTAATATAACCTCTGGACTTCTGTTGCTTACACTTCTTGATATAAATCCCAGTAATCTGTTTGCCTTATTACGTATGCTTAGGCATTGCTGTCTTGGTTTAAGGTTGCTGGTTACCATAACCCCCAAGTCCTTCTCGCAATCTGTATGGCTAAGTTCTACGTTATTTAACTTATAAGTGCTTGGGTTATGGACACTCCCGAGCTTCAGAACCTTGCATTTATCTACATTGAACTGCATCTGCCACTTTTCTGACCAGGAATTGAGTTTGTCTAAATCCTCGTGAAGTTCCCTGACATCTACGTTAGAATCAATTATCCTACCTATCATTGTGTCATCGGCGAATTTGCTCATATCACTAGTAATTCCTTCATCAAGGTCATTGATATATATTATAAACAACAATGGGCCTAAGACTGATCCCTGTGGAACACCACTTGTTACAGATCCCCACTCAGATTTAACCCCATTTATGCACACTCTCTGCTTCCTATTGGTGAGCTATGACTCGAATCATGACAGCACTTTTCTCCCAATGCCATGAGCTGCCACTTTCTTTAACAGTCTCTGGTGTGGTACTCTATCAAAAGCCTTACTAAAATCTAAAGAAACAATATCGAATTCTTTATCGTGATCAAAAGCCTCAAAAGCTTTATTTACTAAAGAAGGTTAATAAATTAGATAGGCAGGAACGGCCCCTCGTGAATCCATGCTGAGTATCATTAATCAAATTATGGTTATCTAAATGGCTTCTAATAATATCAGCTATAATTGACTCTAGTAATTTGCCTACAATTGAGGTCAGGCTTATTGGGCGGTAATTTGATGGTAGTGACTTGTCCCCTGCTTTAAAAATAGGAATTACATTAGCCATCTTCCACATATCAGACACTTCACCTGTTTGAAGATATAAATTAAAAATGTTAGATATTGGTTCACAGAGTTCCATTTTGTATTCCTTAAGAACCCTTGCAAAAAGCTCATCAGGACCCGGCGATTTATTTTGTTTCAGGACTAGAATAAGCTGCCCCTAATGCCATGGCATGTCAGTGGCTCTCCTTGCACTCAATTTACATTGTAACTTCCGATACCCATGTAATCTGCAATGAAATAAAATTTGTTTGTTTGTTTGTTTGTTTGTTTTCAGATGGTCTACTTGTTTCATAACCATTTCACTAGTGACTGTGATATTACATAATTTATCTTCTTCAGGGACACTATACAAATTAATTACTGGGATATTATTAGTGTCTTCCTGTGTGAAAACCGAGAGAAAATAATTAATAAAAATAAAGCACATATCATTCTCCTTGTCAGTAAGATGCCCAGAGTTATTTTTAAGGGGACCTATCTTATCACTAACTTTTGTTCTATAAACCTGGAAAAAAGTTTTTGGGATAGTTTTTGAATCCCTAGCAACTTTAATTTCATAGTCCCGTTTAGCTTTTCTTATACCCTTTTTAATGTCCCTCTTAATGTCAGTATACTGATTTATAAGATCACCCTCACCTCTATTTATGCGCTTATAAATTCCTTTCTTCTGCCCTAAAAGATATTTGAGCCTATTATTCATCCATTTTGGGTCATTTCTATTTGATCTAATTTCTTTATACGGGATAAATTTTCTTTGGGCAGCCTGCATAGTTAAGAAAGCTGTCATATTGATAGCTCTCTTCGTTACCCCAGTCCACAGTTGATAAGTGTTCTCTTAGCCCATTATAATCTGCTAAGCGAAAGTTTGGGACTGTTACTGAATTATCCCTACTATCATACATCCATTCAATGCTAAAGGTAAGTGACTTGTGGTCGCTTGTGCCGAGTTCCTCTGTAATTTCTAAATTATTAACAAGGAATTCCTTGTTTGCCAGAACCAAGTCAAGTAGGTTATTTCCCCTTGTAGGTTCTGTCACAAACTGCTTCAAAAAACAATCCTGAACTACTTCTAAAAAGTCGTTAGATTCACCCCCCTTCCCGATACTTCTGTCTACTTGGAACAATTTAAAACCCTGGATGTGACATTCGGCAGGCATGTCCCGATTTTTCATATTAAACCCTGTCTCAGTTATTGCAAAAACATCAATATTACCCGTACTTGCAACTAATCTCAACTTGTCCATCTTATTCCTAGCACTACGACAATTGGTGTAATATACATTTAAAGACCCTCCTTTCTCTTTACCCTTCCTGCTCATTTCTGTTTTTCCACTATACCTATTGTCTAATGTTCTTATTACTTGGGTAGCGTTGAAGGTGGTTTGGGCAAGTTTGTGAAGGACCTGCCTAGTATAGGCCAACAGGCCTTCTGCATTGTTCCTCCTTTCTTATGTTCTTAATAATGTTGAAGAAGAGTACAATGACAAGGTACCTTTTCTATTAAGGACACTGAAACATGCCTTCTCAAATCCATCCATATACATTTGCCCAACCTATTTTTTATGCTACCCAAATCATAGCTTTTGTAACCTTTCTTTCTTATGTACCAGCTGACTTTTCCACCACATGTGTAACTACTACTACGGCTTGACAAAGCTCCTGGAGAGCGAAACGTTGCTACAATAAAATGTCCCATTAGTTGCATTTGTGTCCTTTTACTTAACACACTACTACCTCTACTTGTGTGGGCAAAACGTTGTCAATAAAGGATCACAATATACTGCTGTGTCTGACTGCATCTGGCAGCCCTGCTGCCAGATTCACGGTCGTAAGTCGAGTGGTCGTAAGTCGCGCAGGTCGTAAGTCGGATGGTAGGTGTACATAATTTATAAATAAGACATATTTACACTTTAATTTATAAATAAGAAACATTTACACTTTAATTTATAAATAAGAAATATTCACACTTATGTAAATAAGAAATATTTACACTTACCTTGAAGGAGATGGTGGCAGAAGGCAGCGTTGGTCTCAGTGCCCCTATATTCCTCAAACAACAATGTATGAGTTAAGTTTCATGTCGTCATTTTCTATCGCTTAATCGCTTAACTTACTTGCTACACTGTTAATGCTACACTTTATCACTGGCTGGTGCTATAGCCTTTATCGACTTGTGCTACTTTAGAATATTACATATCGTAGAATCACTGAAGAATGCACATTCTCCCCTCTCTTCCTCCTCCACTTTGGTACTTTGCTACAATTTCTTTCTTCAATTCTATCGTGTTTGTCACTTTCTTTACCAAAGGGCTGCCACTATGAAGTTTCTTTGGGCCCATGGTGGCTTATTTCACAGTCACAATCAATAAACAAGCACTAACCACAATGAATTTATTGTGATAAACAAAACTAGACTTGCTCACGACGCCTGCACAGCGAGGCGCTAAAGCGCGAGGAAGGCGGACAGGTCTAGTACACGGGCCGATAATCAGGGAAGGGCCGATAATCGGCAAAAATTGGGCCCAAAAAAGCGATCGATTTTCGAGCCAGCCGATAATCAGACCATTCGATTTGCAGGGGTCCACTGTACTGTAATTACGCCCTACATCATATCTTGTATACTTATTTATCCTCTTTTTCTTAAAAAATGTACAGTTGTCCCTTGACTAACGAAAATAATACATTCCAGGAGCTAGCACTTAACACGTAAAATTCGTAATTCGAAACCTTATTTCCCATAAGAAATAATGTAAATACAATTAATCCGTTTCCACCCAAAAAAAATCACCAAAAATTCATTTTTTTTAAGAATAAATACTATAGTTTTACATACAGAAAACAATGAGAAATAAATATAAAGCACTAATTATAATGGACAAATGAACAGTTAAATAAGTTTTACCTTTATTGAAGAGACTTGTTGGCGTATGAGAGAGTTTGTTTGGAGGCAGGACAAAATAGTCCTTCAATATGACAATAATATCAACTCTACAGCTTATTTATCTATCACAATTCATCTAATATGACATAATAAACAATATTAATAACATAGAAACATGATATAAACTCTAGAATGAATAACACATGTCAGTACGAATCTAAGGACTGGTGGAGTGTGTTGTGTTGTTGTTGGGTATAAGGGCCACTGACCATAAGCCATGGTGGTAGTCGGTTTCAGCAGAAAGCAACCACCACTATCACACAAACAATGTGCATAATTTATAAATAAGAAATATTTACACTTACCTTGGAGATGGTGGCAGAGGACGGCGCTCTTGTCAGTGTCCCAATACTATTCCTCAAACATTGTAGAAGTTGTTTCTTGTCATCATTTTCTATCGATTAATCGCTTAACTTACTTAAGTAAGTTTATTCAGGTATACAGTCAACCCTCCGTTTTCGTGTATCTCTGTTTTCATGTGTTTCAGTTTTCGTGCAGTTTTTTCGGGGAAATTTTACCTCCGTTTTCAGTGATTACCTCAGTTTTTATTCTTGGTACGGAACCTGTCCACCAGTGCCCCGCACATACAAAGCCCGCTAGAATGCCACCCTCACACATTGCGCACATTGTCATGCAGTGTAGCATTGTTTAAGCTTGAGTGAACATCATCCCAGGAGTTCATACAAAACATTTATTAACAATTCATTGTTTTTGGCCCTTGATTATTGTGTGTGACTACTAAATAAGCTACCATGAGCCCAAAGAAAACTCCTAGTGCCAGTCTTTTGGTAAAGAATGTGAGAAACACGATGGAATTTAAGAGTGTAGGGGAGTGTAGCAGGTAAACAGGGAGTGTAGCAGGTATGCAGGGAGTGTAGAAGGCATGCAGGGAGTGTAGCAGTTATACAGGGAGTGTAGCAGGTATGCAGGGAGTGTAGCATGCATGCAGGGAGTGTAGCAGGAAAACAGGGTGTGTAGCAGGCATGCAGGGAGTGTAGCAGGTATGCAGGGAGTGTAGCATGCATGCAGGGAGTGTAGCAGGTATGCAGGGAGTGTAGCATGCATAGGGAGTGTAGCAGGTATGCAGGGAGTGTAGCAGGTATGCAGGGAGTATAGCAGGTATGCAGGGAGTGTAGCAGGTATGCAGGGAGTGAAGCAGGTATGCAGGGAGTGTAGCAGGTATGCAGGGAAATGACCCCGGATAAGAACTTGGTACCTAAATTCCTTATGGAAGGGGATTTCCCTTCCAAACAATAGCCTCTCTTCCCTCTCCCCTCCTCCCTCTCTTCCATCCAGCAACATCAGTCTTCAATAAAGGTCAGTGTTACATTGTATTCATTCATTTGTGCATGTAAATCTATCTTTAAGGCCCAATTTTTTTTTTTTTCAAACTTCTGGGTTTTTGGAATGGATTAATTGAATTTCCATTATTTCTTATGGGGAAAATGGTTTCAGTTTTCGTGTGTTTCAGTTTCAGTTGATCCCTCTGGAATGGATTAAGCACAAAAATGGAGGGTTGACTGTACACAAATCCAGTTATACATAGATTATCATACATAGCAGCATATGTGTAGAAAACCTAGGATAACCCAAAAAAGTCAGAGTGACTTATTTCCATTGCTACACTGTTAATGCTACTCTTTATCACTGGCTGGTGCTATAGCCTTTATCGACTTGTGAAGCTTCTTTGGACCCATGGTGACTTATTTCACACTGACAATCACTAAACCAGCAATAAACACAATAAATTTATTGTGAAATGTTTGAAAGAGCGCGCTGGGTAATGTTCTCTCAAGTGTAAACAACACTAGAATGGCGTACTGTCCGCCTCACCACACAAGCGCGGGGCAGGCGGACAGGTCTGGTACGGCTCGCTACATGAGTTAATGCTCGCTACATGAGAAAAATATTTAGTGAAAAAAGAACTTGTTACACGATTTTCTCGTTATATGGAATTGTCATTAGTCGAGGGTCCACTGTATTGCCTATAACTAAACCCCTTTCTATACAAAGTTCAATTAAAGGGCTCCCATTATCATTTACACCTGGCACCCCAAACTTACCTACCACACCCTCTCTACATGTTTCTCCTACTTCAGCATTTAGGTCCCATACCACAATTACTCTCTCACTTGGTTCAAAAGTTCCTATACATTTGCTTAACATCTCCCAAAATCTCTCTCTCTCCTCTACACTCCTCTCTTCTCCAGGTGCATACACGCTTATTATGACCCACTTTTTGCATCCAACCCTTATTTTAATCCACATAATCCTTGAATTTATACATTTATGTTCCCTCTTCTCCTTCCATAACTGATCCTTCAACATTATTGCTACCCCTTCCTTAGCTCCAACTCTTTCAGATACTCCTGACTTAATCCCATTTATTTCTCCCCACTGAAACTCGCCTACCCCCTTCAGCTTTGTTTCGCTTAGGGCCAGGACATCCAACTTCTTTTCATTCATAACATCAGCAATCATCTCTTTCTTATCATCTGCACTACATCCACGCACATTCAAACATCCCAGTTTTATAAAGTTTTTCTTCTCTTGTTTAGTAAATGTGTACAGGAGAAGGGGTTACTAGCCCATTGCTCCCGGCATTTTAGTCGCCTCATACGACATGCATGGCTTACGGAGGAAAGATTCTTTTCCAGTTCCCCATGGAGAATAGAGGAAATAAAGAAGAACAAGAGCTATTAAGAAAAAAGAAGAAAAACTTAGATATGTGTATGTAGTACAGTGGTCCCTTGGTTTTTTATTTTAATCCGTTCCAGATGGATCAACTAAAACCAAAATCGGCGAAAACCAAAACTATTTTCTCCAAAGAAATAATGGAAATTGAATTAATCCGTTCCAGAAACCCAGAAGTTTGGAAAAAAAAAAATTGGGGGGCCTTAAAGATAGATTTACATGCACAAATGAATGAACTGAATGTGGCACTTACCTTTATTGAAGACTGATGTTGCTGGATGGAAGAGAGGGAGGAGGGAGAGGAAGAGACCTAATTTTGGAAGGGAATCCCTTCCATAAGGACTCTAGGTACCAAGTCCTCATCTGGGGTCACTTCCTTCTTTGTCTTTTAATCCCACTAGGACCAGCTTGAGAGTCACTGCACACCTGTGACACTAAATATCTGTCCAGAGAGCTCTATTGCTGGCGTCTCTTTAAAATGTTCCTAAAATGTGATAAGAGATTGTCATTGTACATGTTGCCTAGACGGATTGCAACATCTTTTTCAGGGTGATGGTCCTCCACAAATGAATGCACCCTACTTCACATTGCACAAATCTCCTTAATCTCTGAAGAAGGCACCTTACATCTCTCTTCCTCCACTGAAGCAATTTCCTGAGTTGTGGTTTGATGGTGTTGCACTTCAAGCTCTTGCAGCTCTTCAGTGGTTAGATCTTCATTGTGGTCCTCCACCAACTCTTCCACATCCTGGCTACTCACTTCCAACCCCATGCAATTCCCCAATGCAACAATACTTTCCACAACTTCCATAGGGTCCTCAGGGCCAGCTCCAAACCCTTCAAAATCCCTCTCTGGGACACAGTCTGGCCACAACTTTCTCCAAGCAGAGTTCAAAGTCCTGGAAGTCACTCCCTGCCAAGCTTTATCTGTAAGGCCTATGCAATGGAAGATATTGAAGTGATCCTTCCAGAACTCTCTTAGGGTCAATTCAGAGTCATTGGTCATATTAAAGCACCTTTCAAACATTGCTTTGGTGTACAGTTTTTTGAAGTTTGCAATGACCTGCTGGTCCATGGGCTGGATGAGAGGAGTGGTGTTAGCAGGTGTGAAGGCTATAATCAGACTTGGTTCAATCTTGCATTTCAAGAAAAATCAAGGCTGGTTCCTCCTTAGGAAAATTACAAAGAATAGAAAAAGAAAAAAAAAAAATAACCACATAAAAAATAAGACTACGTTGCAACAGCTAATTTTTACAGATGGAATGGGACGTGTCGATGTTCTTGACACATAAGCTGATACACTTTTCTGAACTTGCTGGTATTCACTTAATCGATGACGGTGGCAATAACCACTTGTTTGACAGATGTGACGGATGTTTTCCAAAACTCATATCAACATACGAGTTTTGGAAAACATCCGTCACATCTGTCAAACAAGTGGTTATTGCCACCGTCATCGATTAAGTGAATACCAGCAAGTTCAGAAAAGTGTCAGGGACTCAGGTGGGGTCCGTGGGTGACTCAGGTGGCTGTGGTTGGCTATAGTGTTACTGCAGATGTGGGCAGAATAAAAGTTGATTCAGTCTCAAGCCTCTTGTGAGACGGTTCCTTCAATCTCCCTCAGCATTGTGCCAGGTGGCCCAAACTGGTACGGATGGCTATAAAATGGAGAAAGACAAAATTACTCACTATTCTGATACACATTCTTATAATAGGCATAAGGCCTTCCATACATTAAGACCATTAACAGTTCCTGTACAGAAGGGTGCTTGCTCATTACAGTCTTTGAAACATCTACCAACTTTTTGGACTTTCTTAGAAGGGCAATTGGTGCATTTATGCCCTCTTCTCCACTATAGGTAAAAAGCTGGCAAGCAAAATCCCAAGTTCAAATACTCCACCTAACGACTATCTCACTGGCACCTATCCGAACACACTATTCCTAGCCCCAACCAACCCAATAGAAGTTTCACTTATAATCAACACATTAAAAAACAAAGCAGGTGACCTAAATAACTTACCACCTTTTATATACAAAAAAGCCTCTCAAGTTCCCTCACCAATTATTGCAACACTCTTTAACAAATCCATTGAATCCTCTACCTTCCCATCAATACTCAAAATAGCGAGGGTTACCCCAATACATAAAGGAGGAGATCAAGCAGACCTGAATAACTACAGGCCGATATCTAACTTACCCCTTCTCTCCAAAATATTTGAAAATTTAATTCATAGACAAATATATTCCTACCTCACCTCCAACAACGTACTCAACCACTGTCAATTTGGATTCAGGCCTAATAAAAATACAAATGATGCCATTATACACATGTTAGAAATAATTTACGCCGCCCTTGAGAAAAAGGAAATCCCAGTGGGAATCTTCATTGATTTACGTAAAGCTTTTGATACAGTTGACCATGATCTGTTACACTTAAAATTATCACACTATGGTATAAGAGGACACTCCCTAAACTACCTAAAATCATACCTTAGCAACAGAAACCAATATGTGTACACAAATGGAGCTAGCTCCACCCCGCAAACTATTACTGTAGGTGTCCCACAGGGAAGTGTTCTTGGCCCACTACTCTTTCTCATTTACATTAACGACCTACCAAATGCATCTCAACTACTCAAACCCATACTTTTTGCAGATGACACTACATACGTTATCTCTCACCCAAGCCCAGACACACTAGCCAACACTGCAAATACTGAATTGCAGAAAATATCTACCAGGATGATGACCAACAAACTTACTCTCAATATTGATAAAACCTATTTTATTCAGTTTGGGAACAGAGCTACAAACGCACCACTTAACATAATGATAAACGGGTCCCCTATCACAAAACTCATAGAGGGAAAATTCTTAGGAATCCATCTTGACAGTGGCCTCAAATTTCAGACACATATACAACAAATTTCCAAGAAAGTCTCAAAGACCGTGGGAATACTATCCAAGATACGGTACTATGTTCCACAACCAGCTCTCCTTACCCTATATCACTCGCTCATTTACCCCTACCTCACCTATGGAATCTGCGCATGGGGCTCTACATCAATAACTCATCTCAGACCACTAATAACACAACAAAAGGCAGCAGTTAGAATGATAACAAATTCTCACTCCAGGCAACATACTCCACCAATATTCAAAAACCTAAACTTACTCACCATACAAGACATCCATACTTTTTACTGTGCATATTACATACATAGAACACTCTATGCAAATATTAACCCACCACTCAAACTTCTCCTTACCAATTTTAACAGGACACATGACCATAACACTAGACACAAATCACTCCTCGATGTTCCCCGCGTCCATCTAACACTATGTAAAAACTCAATGCATATAAAAGGCACGAAAATTTGGAATTCATTACCTGTCATTGCCAAAGAAACCCTACCTGTACCCCAATTCAAAACGATGCTTAAAAATTTCCTTCTCACCCAAAGCTAATTGCTCAATATCAAACATTCCCAACAAAGTAGAATAATCACTTAACGTAAAAACCTGACTAATCAATTGAATGTAAAACCTGTTATGAATATTACATACTTAGCTAATTATTTCCACAACACTTACATTATAATGACCACGTAAACTAACTGCAATGCAATTAATTGTTTTAAATTGTTATCTCACTCAATTAGTTGCATTGCTACAATTAATTGATATGTTCAAATTATATTCAAACTTTATAACTTAGATATGCAACTTTACCTATTTTATAAATTATCAACCATAACTTTTTACCATGTAGTCTAGAATTAAGTAGTCCTAAGAATGCCCGCAATGCACAGCATATTAGGGGCTTTTGGCATGTACATCTCATTAATAACTAAGTAATAACTATGTAATAACTATGTATAACTATGTCTACCATATATAATTGTACAATGTCTCAATAAAGTATTATTATTATTATTATTATTATTATTATTATTATTATTATTATTATAGGTGACATACTGGAATAAATGAAGTTTGTTTCCCTTCTAACGGAGGTTTAGTCTTCCTCACATCCAGTGAACCTTTGCCCTTAGGGATCGATCCCTTCAGGTTCTTATAGGAATTGTAGGCTTCCGCATACAAGTCAGCAGCCTCAGCAACTTCCGCAGCCTTAATCAGATTACGTTCTCTAATGAATGTTCGTATCTGGTGGGGAAGAGCCGTCAGGAACTGGTCGGCAACCATGAAATCTCTAAGAGATTCATAGTCGTGATCAATTCCTGCGCTCTCTATCCAAAAATCGAACAAAGAGAAGAGAGTAATTTGTAACTGCTGGAAATTCTGACCGGGTTGTAATGCAGTATACCTGAAATCCTTCCTATAAGAGTTTGTGGTTTTCTGGTAGGCCTTCAGAATTGCCTTTTTTAACAAGTTGTAGTCACAAATGATGTCATGGTATAAAGTAGTGTAAATATTCAAAGCTGTTCCTGAGAATAACATACCCAACCTGGTAGCCCAAGAATCAAACGGCCATTCACAGAGGGAAGCGGTGTTTTCAAATTGAATAATATAAGACGTTATGTCTTCCCCTTCTGTGAAGGGTGGTAAGTTTGGAGTGGGCGTATATGAAGGAGTGGGATGCTCCACTACGCCCTCATTTAATTTCTGCTGGGTAAAAGCTAATTTTTTATTCTCTAATTCCAAGCGAGCTCTCTCTACCTCACGATCTCTCTCTTAATTCATTTTCTCTAGCTCGTTCCTCACGTTCTCTAGCTTTCGCCTCACATACTTTAGCTCTCCTCACGATCAAGTCTATCACGTTCTTTTTTATTTTCTCGCTCTCTTTCTAACTGTTCTCGCTCAACTCTTTCTCTATCCTTTTTCTCTTCTCGCTCAATTCTCTCTCTCTCCTTTTTCTCTTCTCGCTCAATTCTCTCTCTCTCCTTTTTCTCTTCTCGCTCAATTTTTAACTGTCTCTCTTGTCTTTCTCTTTCAAATTTTTCTTTCTCTTTTATCTCTTCTCGTTCCCTTTCTAACTGTCTTTCTTGTCTTTCTCTTTCAATTTCGTTTTTTCTTTCCTGAATCTTAGTAACTATGAAAGATTCTAAAGTTTTCCCCGTAATACCTAGCTTAACCCCAGCATTCATCCAGAACTGGTATTCCTCCATACTAACCCCGTAATACCTAGCTTCATCCCAGCATTCATCCAGAACTGGTATTCCTCCATACTAACCCCGTAATACCTAGCTTAACCCCAGCATTCATCCAGAACTGGTATTCCTCCATACTAACCCCGTAATACCTACCTTAACCCCAGCATTCAGCCAGAACTGGTATTCCTCCATACTAACCCCGTAATACCTAGCTTAACCCCAGCATTCATCCAGAACTGGTATTCCTCCATACTAACCCCGTAATACCTAGCTTCATCCCAGCATTCATCCAGAACTGGTATTCCTCCATACTAACCCCGTAATACCTAGCTTAACCCCAGCATTCATCCAGAACTGGTATTCCTCCATACTAACCCCGTAATACCTACCTTAACCCCAGCATTCAGCCAGAACTGGTATTCCTCCATACTAACCCCGTAATACCTAACTTAACCCCAGCATTCATAAAGAACTGGTATTCCTCCATACTAACCGGGATAACTTAACTTACTGGGTGAATGAAACAGATATAAAAGACATCGGAGGGTTCAAATTCTGTTCCGCTACAACTGAACAAACAAAACCGGAGGGTTCAATCCCTGCTTCGATTTATACAGTATAAATTGACCGGAGGGTTCTATGCCAGCTCCGACCAAACAGTAAGGAGAATGGGATCACTTGACCATCCACTCTTCCCACTATAATCAAGAGTGTCCTATGACAGTTCCCTTGATATAACATACAAGAACTCAGTGAAGAAGATTTATCACTGGAAAATCTCGGGCCCCTAGAGTCTATTCCTAAAATAATCTTCAAGCTCAAAATAAAGGTGGCAGAATTACTATTAAAGCCTGCCTTGACTTGACGAACATAAAAATAGAGACTATAAAAATCACCAAATCTTTTAAATACCTTTACTGTAGTCCTACTATTAGAATGGATACTTATGGTTGGTGGTAACCGTGTGTGTTGTGGAGTGTTGGTGGTAAACACTGCGTTGATGGTGGCGGAGGTCCAATAACGTGGTCAGGTATTGCTGGCTTCAGTCCGAGTAGTGTCGAATCGTGTTCGAGGTAGAGTCGGATCTTGGAGTTGAATCCTGGCAAGGTGGCCACTGGTGAAGGCTATACTCAGACTCGGTTCAATCTTGCATTTCAAGAAGAATCAAGGCTGGTTCCTCCTTAGGAAAATTACAAAGAATAGAAAAAGACAAAAATAACAAAAAATAAGCACTTTATTGTATAGAAAGATTTATGAAATAATAAAAACTTAAACATGAATAGCAAACAAACCCTATCATGAATAAAAATAAAAAATAAAATTAGACAAATAAGACTACGTTCCAACAGCTAATTTTTACAGATGGAATGGGACGTGTTGATGTTCTTGACACATAAGCTGATACACTTTTCTGAACTCGCTGGTATTCACTTGATCGATGACGGTGGCAACAACCACTTGTTTGACAGATGTGACGGATGTTTTCCAAAACTCGTATGTTGACAAAGAGTCAGGGACTCAGGTGGGGTCCGTGGGTGACCGTGTTACTGCAGATGTGGGCATAATAAAAGTTGATGAATCAGTCTCAAACCTCTTGTGAGACGGTTCCTTCAATCTCCCTCAACGTTGTGTCAGGTGGCCCAAACTGGTACGGATGGCTATAAAATGGAGAAAGACAAAATTACTCACCATTGTGATACACATTCTTATAATAGGCATAAGGCCTTCCAAAAGAAATGGTGAGACAAAATTATGCTAGTCAATACAAGGCAAGGGCAGAGCCACATTAAGTACTCCAAAATGATGAGTGAAGCTCACAAACTAACGAGTGAAGCTCGTAACAAATTAATAACGAGTGAGGCTCGTAACATAAAATAAGACAGAAGTGGCTGTGAAGACTTACAGCGGAGACGGGAGTAGTTAGTCGAGTGATTATCTCCTTGGCCGGAGTCTAGCATGTCACCTCTCTCTGGGTGGAAGAAGGGGAAGGAGTACAGCTGGAGCTAGATACTTACCCCACCTCAACGAGCAGACTACCACTACTAGCACTTATACAGACATTCACACTTCCATCACTCCTATCTATGGACTTTTCCCTCACAGCAGGCAAGAACTTCACTGTTACAAATGTGAAAGCCTTAGACATTTGGTCTTCCAAGTCTTTAAGATGACCAGGAGCATTGTTCATTACCAGGAGGCACTTAAGTGGCAATTTATTCTCCAATAGATATTTCTTCAAACTGGGGCAAAACACTTGATTAAACCATTCCAGGAAAAGTTCCCAAGTGACCCATGCCTTACCATTAGACTTCCAAAACACACACAATTTACTCTTGTCAACACTGTATTTCTTGAACACTCTGGGATTTTCTGAGTGATACACCAGTAAAGGCTTCACTTTGAAATCCCCACTAGCATTACCACACAACATTAGAGTTAGCCTGTCTTTCATAGGCTTGTGTCCTCGCATTGCCTTTTCCTCCTGCGTGATGTAGGTCCTCCTTGGCATTTTCTTCCAAAAGAGGCATGTTTCGTCACAATTAAACACTTGTTGGGGTTTAAATTCTTCTGGCTCTACATATTCTTTAAAGTCACGCACAAATTTTTCAGCCCCATGTTTATCTGAACTGGCACCCTCACCATGCCTTACAACACTGTGTATGCCACTTCGCTTCTTGAAGTTTTCGAACCAGCCTTTGCTGGCCTTAAATTCATCAACATCAACACTGGTTTCAGTCATTTTCCTGACAAGATCGGCATGCAACTGCCTTGCTTTTTCACATATGATGGATTGCACAACACTAGTCTTTAAGTTACTAGATTAAGCTGCCCCTAATGCCATGGCATGTCAGTGGCTCTCCTTGCACTCAATTTACATTGTAACTACCAATACCTATGTAAACTGCAATCTGCAATGAAATAAAATTTACTTTACTTTACTATCACCTGCTAGCAGTTTTTGGTTTATCCACAACAACAACAATTTCTCCATATTTTCAATTGTTTGTGATCTCTGTTTCGTATTCACCCCTTTCGCAACATTAGCTTCCATGATTTCTTTTCTCTTCGCCACAATGGAACTGATGATTGATGGGTTTTTCTTGTATATCCTGGCGAGCTCGGCAATACGTACACCACTATCATATTTTTCTATTATTTCTTTCTTCAGTTCTATTGTGTTCCTCACTTTCTTTACCAAAGAACTGGCACTAGGAGCTTTCTTTGGGCCCATGGTAGCTTATTTAGTAGTCACACACAATAATCAAGGGCCAAAAACAATGAATTGTTAATAAATGTTTTGTATGAACTCCAGGGGTGATGTTCACTCAAGCATAAACAATGTTAGACTGCGTGACAATGTGCGTGGGTGGCGGTCTACGGCCTTTGTATGTGTGCGGCACTGGTGGACAGGTTCCATACCATTGGCGAAAACTGAGACAATCGGCGAAAACTGAGACCATTTTTTTACAAAAAAGTGAGCGAAAACCAAAATCGGCGAAAACTGGGACAATCGAAAACCAAGGGATGACTGTATAGTGGTCCCTCGGTTTTCGGGCATCTCCAAACTCGAACATTTATGTAAGTGTATTTTCGTAAGTGGGGTCTGAAATAGACTAACCTACGGGACATTATTTCTTAAGGAAGTAAATTCTTTCGGTAATGGCACTTGAGCAGCATTCTGGAACGAATTTTCGGCGAAAACCGAGGGACCAGTGTATATATATATGCATGTGCATGCTGTGTAGTGTGACCTAATTGTAAGTAGAAGTAGCAAGATATACCTGTTATCCAGCGTGTTTATGAGACAGAAAATGACACCAGCAATCCTACCATCATGTAAAACAGTTACAAGTTTCTGTTTCACATTTACTTGGCAGGACGGTAGTACCTCCCTGGGTGGTTGCTGTCTACCACCCAAAAGTGTTAACAAAAAATATTTTTTTTAGAGATATAATATATATTTACATACAGAAAAGAATGACAAATCAATATAAAGCACTAATAAAATGTATAAATGAACATTTAACATCACACTTACCTTTATAGAAGACTCTTGTTGGTGAATGGAAGACAGGGGAGGGGAGAGGAAGGCGAGTTTATTGTATGGAGACTGGACAAAATGCTTGAATATGACACTAATATCAACTCTATCTATCTATCACAATTCATCTAATATGACATAATAAACAATATTAATAACATATAAACATGATATCTACTCTAGAATAAATAAAATATGTCATTATGTATGACTAGTGGTTGTGGTGGTGGTGTTGTTGGGTTATCCATAAGCCGTATAGAGGTGGTGGCAGCAGCAGTGTTGTCAGTGGCCCTATATACAGTGGTCCCTCGACTAACGTAATTAATCCGTTCCAGGAGCTATTTCTCAACACGAAACTTTCGTAATTCGAAACCTTATTTCCCATAAGAAATAATGTAAATACAATTAATCCGTTCCACCCAAAAATATTCACATACTAAATAATAAAAAACATTCATGATAACCAAGACTCATGAAAACCAAGGGTCCACTGTACTACTATATGTACAATTGTTTACCAAGTTATATCCAATTAAAGTGTAGGAGCTTCTCTCCTAAATATTATCAAATATATTTACTTTGATATTGTCCAGTTAGACAACTTTGTTAATAAAAATCTTAAATTTTATTTTGTTTATTCTACCAGTTTTGATCCCAAAGTATTATTGAAATTTATCTTAATTTTAAAGAATAACTCGACTAGAATATTCTCTGACAAACTGTTACAAAGCCAGAAACATGTTAGATGCTAGAGGGGGATCAATAAGTTGACCTTCTAATATTCTCTGCAGAAGTCTATACATTATGGATTTCGCATTTTTTAACAAGATCTGCCTTTATACCCACATGACATTTTGAAATGTAGTAAAAGATTTATTAGGGATTTTTAACATGGATTGTTAGCCACCCAGGATAACCTGGGGTAGGGAGGGTTTACCACCCAGGATAACCCAGGGTTAGCCACTTAGAATAACCCAGGGTAGGGAGGATTAGCCACTCAGGATAACCCAAGGTAGGCAGGGTTAGCCCCCAGGATAACCCAGAGTAGGGAGGGTTAGCCACCCAAGAAAATACTTTCGGCTAGGTGAACAGGGGCAGCAGGTGTAAGGTGACCAACACCCAGGTACCTACTTACTGCTAGGAAAACAGGGGTATTAAGTGTAATGAAAGATGTTGCCCGAAATACACTGACGGTACTCCAACCCAGGATAACCTGGGGTAGGGAGGGTTTACCACCCAGGATAACCCAGGGTTAGCCACTTAGAATAACCCAGGGTAGGGAGGATTAGCCACTCAGGATAACCCAAGGTAGGCAGGGTTAGCCCCAGGATAACCCAGAGTAGGGAGGGTTAGCCACCCAAGAAAATACTTTCGGCTAGGTGAACAGGGGCAGCAGGTGTAAGGTGAAAAACACCCAGGTACCTACTTACTGCTAGGAAAACAGGGGTATTAAGTGTAATGAAAGATGTTGCCCGAAATACTCTGCATAACAAGGGGCTTTCTATAATCTTAATTTCTACATGTGCAAGATATATAGGCCTAGCTGACATCAATGACATACAGTGGACTCCCGAGTTTCATAAAAACTTCACTCCTGAAGCCTGCTCAAGTGCCATTACCGAACGAATTTACCCCCTTAAGAAAAAATGTCACGTAGGTTAGTCTATTTCAGACCCCCAAAAATACTTTTCCATAAGCACATACAATATTATACTTACTTAAATGTACGATTTCCGGGGTTTACGAAACTCGGGGGTCCACTGTATGTCATTGATGTCAGCTAGGCCTATATATCTTGCACATGTAGAAATTAAGATTATGTTTCCACTCATCAAGGAATTGAACACCTGTCCTCCAGTATGTTAGATGAGGCCGCTACCAAATGAGCCACGAGGATACGCCCTCACACCCCGTATTAACCACACGTTCTCCAATAATAACACAATGGTTAACTTCCAGGGTCACAGAGGCGAGTTAAGATGATTAATAATAAAAGTAATAATACTTTATTTAGACATGGTACAAAGATATATTGTTGGGTTTACATGATACATAGGTATAAAAGATATGTACATGCCAAATGCCCCTAATAAGCTGCGCATTGCGGGCATTCTTAGGACTACTTAAACTACATGGTAAAAAATTATGGTTGATAATGTATATAAGAACATAAGAACATAAGAAAGAAGGAACACTGCAGCAGGCCTACTGGCCCATGCGAGGCAGGTCCAAATCTCCAACGGCTTAAGCCCCGACCCAGCTAGGTCAGGTTACATTCACTTAAGGAGGGAACACTGCATCTGACCTAGCACAGGCTAGTCAGGACCAACTCACACCCAACCGCACCCACTCATATAATTGTCTAGTTGACCACCTGGTCAGCCGACCACCTGGTCAGGTCACTTCCACTTAAGGAATTAGTACAGCTACTGACCTGGTAATACAAGCTAGTCAGGTCCAAATTCACACCCATCCACACCCACCCATGTATTTATCTAACCTATTTTTAAAACTACACAACGTCTTAGCATCTATGACGGTACTCGGGAGTTTGTTCCACTCATCCACAACTCTATTACCAAACCAGTGCTTTCCTATATCCTTCCTGAATCTGAACTTTTCCAACTTGAAACTATTGCTGCGAGTCCTGTCTTGGCTGGATATTTTCAGCACGCTATTTACATCCCCTTTATTTATTCCTGTTTTCCATTTATACACCTCAATCATATCCCCCCTAATTCTACGCCTTTCTAGAGAGTGCAGATTCAGGGGCCTCAGTCTATCCTCATAGGGAAGATTTCTGATACATGGGATCAACTTTGTCATCCTCCTTGTACGTTTTCCAGTGCATTTATATCCATTCTGTAATACGGTGACCAGAACTGTGCAGCATAA